>JAHZNB010007384.1:0-13879 GCA_027744295.1 Callyntrura guangdongensis | reverse complement strand
TATATACACACCCAATCTAAATTCTTGTCATGTTATCATGTTAACCATGTAGTTAAGCGGGTGGTATAACATATATGCACATTTATGTATTAAACCATACTTTGTATACTTTTAAAGTCGTGTCTCATTACCATGTGTCGTATCCTATTATGTTGACACAAATACCTTTTCCTGGATGGCATTTATATATAGTTGTTCATAAAAAAATGTATTACATACGTAAACAGAAATACCCAAGCGACACAACAATAATACTGCTTCCCGTTTTAGAGGACAGCATTGAGATTGAGATCACAAGAAAAAATGCTGGATGCTGTGCTTATGTGTGTGTGTGCAGTCTGTAATGTGTACAGTGATCGGACACACGTGTACCTACGCTTGAATGTCCTTTGGAGAAACAGTTGTCACTTGTCACAAAACAACAGAAAGGCCCATGATAAGTACGTGATATTAATCCTTTACTACGCCTTGGTTTATGTCCTGACATTTACCAATGCATTTGAAAAAGATGGACTAAAACATGAAAAGAAAGCAGCACACGTACTTGTCATCGTCACCCAAAAAAACGTAGAATGGGACAGAGAAAAAGTGTACACACGAATGAATAGTAGTGAGAGGAGGATCTCTCGTTTATAGGTATACACGCACGTATACACTCATACGTCGCATGCATATGTGTGTCATCCTAGGAAAACGAATTTTCTACACGGAAATAGTAGGCCAAATGTAATTACACGCTCGCTCGTAACTGTTTTTTTATATAAATATATGTAATACGTCATGTCCTGCTTGTATACATTTTCCTTTCGGTAAAAATCCCAACTTGTGTAGGAAAAGTGGTATCTGTCAGTTCCACATGATTTATTGAAATCAGAAAACAAGCAAACATTGAGAGCATAATTCATTTCACTACGGGAGTGTTATAAATAAACTACGAAAGGAAAAAAGACTTACAATCTTTCAGCATTTCTTGGGCAATCACTCATTACATTCATTAGCCTTCTTTCCGCTAAGCCGAACATGTTTGTTGTATCTCTATGTACATTCCTAAAACTACCACACACACACTACAAGATGAAAAGCTGACATCAAATTGGAGGATACTTTTCCATTTTGTAGCTTACTACTTTTTTTTATATCTTCGAGCAATTGTTAGTAACAATTGTCAATATTTTACGAGTGTTCTCCATCTCGTAATATTACAAAAAAGAAACTTGCCTTTCTCTCTCTCTTACAAAACTGAAGCCGACATTTTCTCGGAAGAACAACAGCACCAGTAAAAGTAGTACTAGTGCACTTTGCAGTTTATGTAGTTTTACTGTTTTGTAGACAAAGTAACCTTCTTCGAAATACAATAGATTTTTAGTAAATTGCGCCCGTTAACTTGGGCGCACATTTCTCCTTGATATATCGTCTATAATACAAAATCATTTTCTTTCCCCCTCTGTTCTCCTTCTCCTCCGGCAGAGACCGTAGTATATGGCTCCGAGAGTACACACTCTTTTGCCATTCTTTTCACATTTATTCTAAAGTGAGACCATTTATTCTTATTTATTTATAAGCAATGGCGTTTATTTTCATGTCGTTGCAGTTGCAGCCCGCGTATTACAAGCATACGCGGTAGACGCGGGAATAATATGGATAAAATAGCAAAGTACCTTGGACAGAATACACAAGAATTTCATTGAGTTACAAAAGGCACAAGCAAAACTAATCTAGTAGATAGTCGATTCAAAAGGCAGCGAAGAAGAAAAAAAGAAAAAGAAGAAGAAGAGGAGGCAACAAAAAATGTTTTTCCTGTCACATATTACGTTTCATTTTCACTTCTGCTCCCTTATGTTTTCTCTCTTTTTCGTTGAGGGAAAAACGGATAAAACTCATATACGAGCAAAAGCGTATAATTCAGTTGAAATAATAATAACATGGTAGATATATTAGAATACACTTTCTGCACAACAGAAAAACGGGCTACACATTCACATGGTATAATAAAAACATTGCATCTCTCATCCTTTAAGTCACCATTTAACCTAATATTAATGTACATTTTGAGGCACCCATATACAAAACACTTCTTTTATCATACACAACGCTGCTTGAGTGCTAGCTGTTTCCATTTCGCTGGATCCTCCTCATAGATATGCCGGCATATGGGATGGAAGCGTATATTTCACGGACTTATTATCATCATATAACGGACGACGACGGTAGTACTCCCAGCGTTTCCCGTCAGACCATATCATCTTGTACATAAATACAGTTTTTTCTTCTCTTTTCTCTTTTGCTTCATTTTTTATCGCCAGAAATGCTTTCATATCATCGGAACGTAACGAATAACGATGCTTTCAACATCCAGCAATATTTGAGATAATCCAACCGACAAAATCATATCACGCGTCATCATAACGAAATACCAAGGTTTGTTGTGGGTTGAAAAAAGGTGAGGTATTCGCAAGGACTCGAGACATTTCCTCCATATTTTCATGGCAAAAACACATTGCTTTCTAGAGAGAAGGAGTAGTGCTGAATATATATGGAAAGAAACTCAACCTGATGTCGTAAACCACCCAACAAAATAGCTTTACCACACTGCCCTACTGTTACTGCTGTCGTTGTTGCTGACGGTGTGTTGGTGTTGCGGTGGTTGTGATGATATGGTGCCAGTGGCATCGACATCCCACACCCTTTACAAAGCATCAACAACAACACGGTTAAAGATGCTTCTGGTCTCAGTATTAGCCTGGTATAGGTTACACGACGTAGTTCAATACTTCATCACCACAAAGCCCGGGAGATCTTCACTGTATTATCATTCTCGTTAGCAGTCAAAGGGGGGAGTGAGATGTAAGGTGCCTTGAGCAGGTATTAACGCGGTGAAAAGTGAGACCAGTAAAGGCATTGAAAACGAAGGAGGGAAACCAACCCAGCCCGGGGTTGTTGGTTGATTTTTGTCATATTCTGGGAGTTTGAAGTGAAGACAAGGTTCCTTTATTAGCTTACAGTAAACCACCACCATTATTACCGTTGATATACACTCGCTGAGGGAACTACAGAAATATCAAAAGAAACGTACAATTTCAGTGTTAGTATTAGCTTAAAGGTGAAGTGGAGATGAAAATATGTTTGTACAGCCATTCATGCAAAGAAATTACAAGCAGTCACCGTCACCACTGAGAGCGACATTAAATGCAATCTCTGGGTCGTTGAAGCTGGAGCTTATGGAAGGGATGCGCATGCTATTTGAACGTTTTTTTATCTATCAGATTTATTATAATGAGTATCCTACTAGAATTATGATTTTATTTATAATCAACAAACACGTTTGATCAATCCTTTTATATTTGATTTGTAGTTGCTTTTTTGTACACAATGGCGCCCTTTTGAATAAGTTTTGGAGGTTCAGAAGAAGCACGAACTACATTTTTAACTGGTAGTATACACGGTATGCATGTAATCTTAGCAAAGAAATACCTTCCACACGGGATATTATAGTCGCTTCCCTTTTCATCATCATTTCTTTTGATTACAAAGTGCGGACGTTGTTAGAAGTTGAATTCCAGTAATGACTACACTATGTAAATAGATTAATTAGACTTTCAATGAGAGAGCTGTTTACTTTAGACAAGTTGATGTGAAAAGGTGAAAACATTCAATTTTCTCATAACAAACGCTTCTTCCTCTTGCTTTTTATGATGCAAGAAATTCTGCAGAGAAAAATGTATAATTCCATGCAAACTCGGAAATGTCGAGTATGATTGTCTTAAATAAATGCAAAAAACAACAAATATATTAGTTGTACCGTGCTTATTATGTTCTTGTTTTTACTTCGCCGTTATTTACATGCTTCTACAAACAAAAAGCTCTATTTTGACGTCAAAAATGTGAAAATTTCCATCTTTTAAAAAGACAACAACCTTTCTATTTCTAGATGCTTTGTTATGAACAAAAAATTTTAACTTTTTTTTTCAAATTTCTTCTTCTTGAAGAGAGCGTTCCTTTGAATTCATAATAATGCTTTGAGTAACAGTGTTGAGTTTCTTTCCTCGTATAACAAAAGCACTCTGTAGATGTGTGTGGAGGGTGTAGGTGTGTGCAACCACAACGTGTAGGCTTTATAATGACAGAACAAACAAAAGCGATGAATGAAATAGGGTAGGGTTTCGTAATATTATATTTTGTTATTTCCGAGGACTAAATGATGTACCTACTTTCAAAGAGTGCTAATTAAATTGCGACGTGCCTTCCAAGCTCATCTTTGCCCTAAAACCATAATTCCTGCTGTAGCTTTTCATTTTACTCCTTATTTTCCTCGGATATGAACATGCGTACTGCCTGCAAAAAAAATTTAACATCGGGTCCCTTGCCTCGAGTATGCTGCCAGTGCATGATTAATTAAGACTTCATGTGTTATTTAATTTTATAAACGTTTTCCTCAGAGAATTAATCCCTTGTCCATTTTTTCTAGACATTATATTTATATAGGCGAGGTTCTCACGAAGTCTATGTTGTCCTACACTCTTCTAATTATATACCAAGTTGTTTGTTGAACCAGCTCTGATGATATAGTTTTGTATAACGGAGAGTGAACAGAATGTAATTAGATTTTACATAAACATGCCTTTCTTTTGAAAACCTCTTATACATAGAATCCAAGAAGCTGCATGTCAACTTTGGCATATGTACACTTACGTAGGCATTACACAGTAAAATGCAAGAATAGTCGTTTATTATTCACGAATAATCGTATTTTATAGGACATAAAATGAGGAAGCGAGTTTTATAATATTCACGAATCCTCAACCTGTCTGACGGAAGAATCAAAGCTGATTACATGACATGTATATTATACACATTGACGTATGTACCCCTATTCATTTACAGAGTTACTTAACTTTATGAATCGATCCGTAAGAAAATTACATGGTTCTCCTCAAGGCAAATAAGCAAAAGTACTCGCGTTAGTTTTTTTGGCTTGTATTGCTACTATTGCTTTAGCTAAGACAACAGGTATTTTGAGCTTTCTCTGCCTTACTGACTAGAATAATCATTGCAAAAAGTGCTTTGCATCTCAAAATTTTCACATGATAATTCTTTCAACGTAAACCAATCTTGAGATTTACTATATTTCACTTTGCATATTATCAGTGAAAACACTGCGAGTTTAATTTGTATAATGCAAATGGCGAACTTTGTTTCCCTTTGCATGCTAATGTATGCAGTTTTACATGACTGCGTAGAAGAGAGCCAAAGAGAGTAGTATTATTTCTTCGGTAGTTAACAGCGAGAGAGCTGGATCAGAGTCAAATTCAACTAACTGCAAATGAGAAACCAGCAGCAATGTTATCTTTACTCAACTTTAAGAAGTCACGAAGCATCCTCGACTGAGTTTATTACTTAAGCATCCTTATGGAAAAGACAGGGAAACAAAAATTGAGGCGAAAAGGGAAAAGCGGGAGTTTTAGCCTTTTCTAACAACTGATTCATTCTGGGAGGAGAACTTCAACTTCGTAGTCAGTCAGTATTCCCTATGGTTCTTTTCTCCCCAGAAGCACAAAATGAATCTGTCCACTGCCCCTGTACTAGATCTACAGCAGTGTGTGTGCGTGCTTGAGTATTTATATCTACCAACCAAGGTTAAGCAGGCAACACACACACATGCACAGCTTCTGTGTAGTCAAAAGGAAATCTAGTCGAGCCTTACGTTTGTTTGTACTTTGATCAGTTGAGCATCTGAAAAACTATCGTTAACTGAAACGCAAAAGTGAAAGCATTTAAAATGTAATAACATAAACGTATCGCATACACAGCATATGTATACGGGACTGTAGCATCACGCCAGAATTTGTGTATGTTAGGCGGATAGTAAGAGGACGGAGTACAGATAGTTCGGTAGAGTGATCACATAATGTGTTTGTGTGTATATGTGTATGTCTAGCTTCCCATAACGGACTGGCTTTTGCCTCTTATGGCGCTAAAACCATTTTGATCAAATTCATGACAGGCAGACTTAGTTACAACGTACAACAGCCTTGCAACTCAACGTTCACTCTTTCTATTCTGTTCCGCGTTTTCCGTGAACATCTTTCGTGTTTTCAGTACCACCACCACACTAAACAACCACACACGATCAGCCCAGTGAGCCAATTCACAGCAGTACAATACACAGAAAACCAACAGACTTGCCCCTGCTGTTTTTCTCTCATTCACGCAGTTAGACAAGTCAGTCAGTTTCACTTTTAGGAGAAAAGAGACGGAGAGGGTGGGAGAGAGAAGAACCCCAAATACGCTCGACTTTACTGACTGTTCATCTCAGTGGGTGAACGTTTTTTATGAATAAAATCCCGTTTGCAAAAACTCCCCTAAGCTGTTTCATTATTAAATATATTAACAGAACAACTTGACGGAAAGTTGCTTACCATTTCCCGATATTTAATGTTATATTAGTTGGCAGTTTTCCTTTGAGCCGCGAGAAAGTTATGCAATTATATCAATGATTATTCAAGTACGTAAAATGGGTGCGTTACGTTTTTGAAGTACACACACATATACACATGCTTTCTCTGTAGTAATGTCAATAGTGCGGTGGTGTCTGGTTGGAGAAAACCGAAGAGTAAAAATAGTCGACATGCAGCTGTCCTTTATAGTTGGGTGAGACTTGCCAAAATCAAATTTGTCGGGAAGCTCTCTGCTAAGTTAAATTCAGGGTGATAGCAAACCAACCAATGGACTCTAACAGGTCTACCTGTCGACAAGAATTATGAACAGGGCAAACCCGTCTGCATTACTCGCGGGCAGACGAGAACTCGGAATTTTTTGTACTGTTGCGCCTATCTTAACCCTCTTTCCTCAACCAGGCTTTCACTCTATCTCTCTTTCTCTCTGGCCATAATTAGAAAATCGCCGCTGCCGCTTGAAATGAGCAAGATAAAGCAGAAACTTTATGACTTTACCGAAAATTGCAATGACCAGACAACAAAAAATGATATGAGTCGACACAAACATAAAGCCGAGAAAGACGTCGGGGACGACGTTATCTACATTCTACGTTCGAGTGCGTTTCTCTAAAAAAATATGCCCCACATACAATTCCAATTCTTTAGGCTTATACATGTATGCCCTACCAACTCACAAGAATCCCGCTTTTTTATAAAAGAAAAACGTTATAGAAAAATACTACGACAAAGAAGACGGGATGCAATGGTACGCAACAAAACGTAACGTAACCCAGAGCATTGCTCAAAGACTTCAAGTCCAATATCTTACAATTTTTCATGTACTTTTTTGCTTTGCTTTCCTTTTTTCTCTTGTGATTCTATACTGCTACTGCTGCTGATGTGACTTTTTTTCTTTTGATTCACCACGCGGTAACCGTGGTCTACTCTGTGTTGGTGCACTAACCAACGCTAGTGCAAATACACATTTTAGTGTACACCCATCTAATACAATATTTCTCCAAGTCAGCCCGCTTCCATGCTTCATTTCAGTTTTGTCTCTTCTCCGTACATTTTCCAACAAACGATGACGACGACGGGACCTGGGACACGTTCAACTCGTCTTGCTTCATTCTTTTTCCACATCTCCCATTCTCTCTTTCCCCCTCATCCTTAACATCTCTTTTTCCTGCTGCAGATGTTCATACACGTATACAGAAAAGCGTGCATGTATATATGCGCCTGGTTTTTCTTGAAAGAATCAAGTACTGATAAAAAGGAAAAGTGAAACATACACACATTACACACAACAGAAAAATAACCGTATCTACGTTTTATGTACGTATACCATACTCAAGCTCTTTTGGTTCTTGGCTACTGGCTCCTTTGCTTGAACAGAAGATAGAAACAAGTTAACAACAGAAATCTAAAAAAGAACGACGAGAGAGAGAGAGAGAGGAAGCAAGAAATGGAAAGTAAGTAAAGGGGAAAAAGTAAAGCTAAAACATTCATACCTTGCCTGGCTCCTCCGTCAGTTTGAAGAAAAAAGTAGGTAAAACGTAAATGGGATGAGACTTCCACCACTATTTCTTCTTTCTTTGTGTACTCGCTTTTCCTCCTTAAGGTTTTTTCCTCTCTCACTCTCTCTCTCTCTGTATGTGTGTTCCTTTCATTCGTATATATATCTACACACAGAGCATACCTACTTTTGGGATACCCGGCCAAAACATAAAAAGAAAGGAAGAAACTTTATAAAGTACACCGTACAAAAAACTACTATGCTGTGTGTTCTATGTACTGGATCAGCAACTTTTTTTCTGCATAAATATACGACGTATAGACGCTCTCTTTCTCTTTTCAGCTTTTCATTTATGGTTGCAGAGAATCTTCTTATTGGGAAAAGTTTTTTGGTCCGCACACTCTTCCAGTTTCTCTTCTCTGAATTTGCTCGTACAGCCGCGTTGTAAGTTGAACCCGTGTTAAAAATTTATCATAATTTTTATGACTAGGACTAGTGTAATAGGGGTAGTCAAGAAAAAGTTGTGGTGCTAGTTGCGGAATGTAGTAGTAACTAACAACTTGTAAAAAGAAACAGAGACAGACAAGATGTAGTAAAGAAAGTATAAGTGTGTAATATAACATTCAGGGTTTTCTCCTCATGCCTTCCACTAACACAATTCATACTCCCGAAAAGCAAATGGATACCTACAACCCGTACCTTTCTTTGGAAGTGGGGGAAAGGAAGGAAATAGTCGGGCACCCAGGCACAGTTTTAGTAAGCAATGATAATGGCTTGTCCTCTAATAATAAACTTTTAAGAGGGTTTTGTGTAAAAAAAGAAAGCTATAATTAATACATTACAATTTGTAAAATGTCAACTTATAAACATTTACGCATAAAATAGAGAACATTCACATCCTAACCAAATTTAGTTTTGGTACTGTGCCGCATTTCTCTAGGCCAAGAGAAACAGCCTTTTACGGTAAGTAGAGGCAGGAACTAGGCACGCCAATTTTTTGCTTTTGTTTGTAATGGAGTCTCTCTTTTTAAGCAGCTTATGTCTCAATAATTAATACGCGACCGCCACCGTGAAACCTGGGTAAATTACAGTGACTTCGCAACACTAATAAAGGTTCATTTCCCTCACTGTAACTCCATCATCATCATTGTCCTAAACCCGGCAGATGTGTATTTAATATTTCCGAATTGTATATGTGTAGTCAGTAAATCGAACAGGTGTTGTGTATAGCACAGTAAAAACGGGTAAAATAAGTTTTAAAAATATGGTAATTTTTATGTTGTTTGTTCGTAACCAATTCTACTAGCCTTATTTTAAGGAAAAGTTGAGCAAATATTGTTGTACACGTACTAAATCAAGTAAAGCTGCTGAGAAAAAAATTGCAAAGTGAAAGTGTGTGCGGGGAATTTCCGGCTTCTGACACATCACATGACGAAGATGTTGGCTGATTTTCCCTAACACTTTCACTTCTTCTCTGTAAACTTTCTGACTCATGGCAACTTATCATCAAAACCATACCACAAGGTTGACCCTGGGTGGTTTTCATCCAGGAGCATGAACAGAATTCATTATATAAAAGAAGGTACGCCTTACATTGTATTATGTCTATTATATCTCCCCACTACATAGTTAAGCTGATGAGAAAGCTTTGAACATCATGCTATGCACATGTGCATAACACAAAGACATGCATACCACGAGTATTTTTTAACTTACCACTTGAATGGTGATGCCAACACTAGTTTAAAGTTCTTGTATACAGAGCGCGGCGTATCTTGAAAAACTAAACTTAAGACAGTTATGTATGCAACGTGCAACAAAAAAGTCATCATGAAACCAGAAATTGAGTGCATTTTAGGTATCTGCTGCTGCTTCCTTGTAAACTTTTCTCCCTTGTGTGGGAAGAAGGCTTAAAAGTGAAAGTATATTATGTAATGATATAGATTATCTAATATGAAATGAACAGTTTTATAACTGCAATTTTCAGAAGTAATATAGTTCAAGCGGATAGCTTTTTATTATTACGGAGAGAGCAGAAAAAAAGTGATTTTAGTTTCGGGTCTTGGAATTCCGTGACTAAAAACGATTTAATATAGGCTTCGACTTTAATACAGTCAGCTTTTACTTTTATACTCCACACTTTTGTCTATAGACAGGGTCGTTTAAAGGATAGTAAACTGTAGAAGCTTCAAAGTATGTTGTGATTCGAATTTACAAAGAAAGAACACATGTTCACAACGTGCACCTCCCAAGTAGTAGTAGTAGGCTGAAAAGTAGTCTATATTTTTGGGCTTTAATTGTATTTTCGATATTTGTTGCGCAACTTATGTTTGTAACAATGTAATTGGATCTCCTTCTCTACTCGACTGTTTTATTTTATTGCTATCTTTGTGTTCTTATTTATTTTTCCTTGTAAATAGTATACAGCAGCGCTTCTTAAAAATTCATCTGAAATTACAATCGAAATATCTTTCTCCATTATCTTGTAATGGTTATGTGGGATTTTTTTATGATTTGGTAAAAAATGGAGACATTCATGCTTATAGCGGGTGCAGCAGCAAACTCAATAAACAGACATAAATGCGAAATTCTTAAAAGCATATTTGCTGTTACAAATCGTTCAACATTGAGTTTTGTAGGATAAATTTTCAATTTTGCTTTTCACATACTTGGATTTCCCAAAATGAAATCGGTATTGGATTTGGAGAGTTTTGGGTCAGCATTTTTTTTAGCTTATAGCGATTTCTGCATCGATACGTTGTTTGGGAATTTGCTGAGTGTCACTATGTATTTGTTATTAATTTTATACACCCAATTGTATTCTTAGCAAAAGAAAACATTTATCCAAGTCAATGATACAGAGGGTATAACTATTTCATTTTTAACAATACCGAATAATCCGGTGAAAGCTCGCCTTAAGAACTTTAGAACTCTGCCCACGTGTGCATTTACTACATTCAAACGAATGCTGTTTTTTTTACAAAAAAAAAACAAGATCCGTCTGCAAAGCAAGAAGGGTGTATACAATGTTATATGAGTATAGCAAATTCTGAGCCGCGGCTAGAAAGTTATAAAAATAAACTTACTTTTATGCGAATTTACAATAATGCTCATTGGCTTATAATACTATAAAAATATTTTTGCCATGAAAATTATTTCCATTCACACTAAACTACCACATAAAATATTTTCTGTTGCGTTTATACCGTTTCGCTGCTCAACATAAAACGAGGCTTGAAAATGTTAACGCCGCATATCTAATAAGCTTCTGAGAATGAAATTGTGCTGAAAATATCTGTAAACGCTTTCTTTGAGAATGCATATATAATATATAATATGTTAAATCATATATATTATTAATATATATGACTTCCTTTTCATGAAATATTTTACTTCAAGCAAAAATATATCATATTTGTAAAAATTTAGCAAGATGCATGCATATGTGTAGCATAACATAAAAAAACTGTTCCCCATGCAAGACAGAACTAATTTAAGTTGAATAAGTTTGGTTGTTTACAAAAGCCACTACTGAAACGGTTTACCAGTTTGTGGTTACATATTATATGCTAAATTATTTTAGAGCTTTTCAATTTGTCTATTTATACCGTAAAAATTATCAGGGTTGTATAAGCCAAGAAAGAGAAAATGCATTCATAGCATGAAAAGCATAAGAAACTCTGCTGATGTGCTAACTCTGATCGCTAGAAGGGTCTGTTTAGAGTGAGATAAACGGCCCCTGGCTATATGTTAAAATCACTTTTCCGTACTACAGCCAGCAAAAAATGTTTTTTGCCGTTTTCCTTAGAATACAGGGGAAACGACTTCAGGAGAAAGGAAAATGTTGGTTGAACGGTAATTATCTCCAGATAATTTCTGTCAAGAAAAGGTAGAATACATAACCATTTTTGTTGTTTAAACAGAATATTATGTGCACAGAGGAAAGCATTCTCACCGTCTTTCATTAAAATGTAAGATAGAATGAAAACTCTGCATTCGGTTCCTGTTTCACTTGTCTACCATTATTTTTACTCAAACTACCGTAGATTCCCAGTTGTAAAACCAGGGTACAGAAATAGTCTCAAAAATTCTAATATTTTTATGTAGTATATGAGCGGTATTATGTAAATGCTAACCAGACAGTAAAAAAGTTTAAACTCAAATCTCAAACACTGAACAATATAAAATCAATGGCAGTAGAGCAGTAGAAAATTAATTATTGTATTTTATCATTGCAATCAACATGTACCTTTATAAGTATGTTGTGCCAATTTGTATTACATTATTTTTAATTTGATGCCTATTTTAATTTCTGAAAATATAGAATTAAAACAAAGTTTACTTAAAGATGCAGTGGCAAAATCATTTTTACATTTTACCCCACGTTGCGTTCAAACCGGTATAAGATACGCCCCGATCATAACCAGGAAGTTTACGGTATACACGGTACACGGAAAAAGGCATTTACCTATTTAGGCCTTTCTTCGCTCATAAGAACTCATATCACGAAAGAACAAAAACTCTCCGCAGAAAATTGGTGGGCAAACTGAAAATGTCTTAAAAAGATGTGATGGCACTTACATGATGAGAGTCGTGACGATGTAAAGGGACGAAGCTAGAAAAATAAGAAAAAGGAACAATGATGGCAGTAATGTTTTAGATGATGGCGATGATGATGATGAATATTATGAATAATGTTGTACTTTTCTCTTTTTTCTCTCTCCTCATGTCCCATTATCCCGGATTGTATGCATACCTACGGAAAGTACTTCTTCACTTTGTTGTAAAAAAATTCTCAAATTCAAATCCCCGCATTTCACTGCAACTACATGACGACTACTCAACTTGTTTTCATGTGTATATAGAACGAGTGGGGAGTGTTGAAGTGGCAGTGAAAGCAAGGAAGAGAAAGAGCATTCTTTAATGATAGCTGCAACTACATAACAGTGAACGTATATATGCTTGTTTCTACACAACGTTATGACTTTTATGTGTTATGGAGAAACAGTATAATAATACGCTATATAGAGCGATGTCTTAGCTTTCAGCAGTACAACTGCTGTTGTTTTCCACCCATTGTATTGTCTTTATATATATATATACAAAGTGTAAGGAAATCCACGGAAGCCAAACTCGTACTTTCGGGTTATTCCATTTTTTAAAAAAAAAACTGCACGGGGAATAGTACACAGCACCAAACAATACCAATGATGGTATGAGCATGCAAAAAGCATACCATATGGACAATTGCTAAGAAAGAAAGTTGTTATGTGGTGCTATTATTGTTATTATAAAAGTCAGATCTTTTGTGTGGAGGTAGTTAGGCATTATATGTATTTATATATATATGTAACCGTAGTCGTCCGTTTGTGATAACTCTCATGTCCAAATAAGCCATTTCCCAAAATTAAAATGTACAAAAGCGACAAAATTCTTGCAGTTAAAAGAAGACGCTGTTTCGGTTGATGCTTTCGTGCAGTTTGGGTTGCAGCTTATAAATAGTTAAAACGTGGAAAATTTCGCATCCGAAATAGATTTAAATTATTCTTTTCACTGATTTTTTTCCAATTTTCTGGGGTAGCGGGAAGTATGGTAATACCGGTTTCTTGAAACGAACTGTGTAATGCTAGAGACAAGGTCTATTTTAAAGGAAATGCTTTGTGAAAAACAGGGTTGGTAGAAAAGGAAGTTATTGGCAATACTGGAGAATCGTAGAGAATCCGATTAAAGCTACACATTTCTCCATACCGCAAGATAAATGGACACGTATAAATTTATACTCACGCTTATCTAAAACTCTTCTCTGCATGTACAACATGAAGGTGTACTGTAATCGCTTTTTTGTGCTTTCCCTCTAAACACAACATTAACGGCTTTTTTCCATCTTGATATAGTAGTTGTCGTATTATTGCGGGAATTTGCATAGTAA
>JAHZNB010007383.1:0-11797 GCA_027744295.1 Callyntrura guangdongensis | reverse complement strand
TTGTAAATTGTGGATTGGCTTGGTTTGCAATATTATATTATGTCTAAATAGAAAATAGTATATATATCATATTATAGGGATGTACAGACCATTTCTTCTCTAATAAAATCCTGTTCTTGGATGTAGATACCCGGTTATGTGAAAATACAGCCAATAAGTTAAGTCCACATACCTTGAACATATCCTACATTTTTCGTAAAATGTTTCCCAAGGATTAACTCCAACTTACGAGAAGCTCAAGCTCGTACATACGTAGATATGTATGTATACTGTATACCCATGGTGTGCTGCTCTATTGAAAATTTTCTTTGGAGAACTGGTTTCTGGCATTTTCTACCACACATGCCTATAAAGATGCTGTTTGTGGTTACAACATTCCTGTTGAGGACATTTTGTTTTGTGTTGTGTTCCTTCGTTACACTTTTGTGTCGTGTAGTTCTCTCGCTTTCTCCCATGTCTATACAAACTAGCTCACGTAGACTCCTGGCAGATTGCAACTGTTTTAAGAGAATAAAGGATTTTATGTCTCTACTTACATGCAACAATATTATTTCTTCGAGGTGATGGCATTGCTACAGCTCTACATTTCACAAATCTGTTGTATGTTTTTTCTATATATTTACCATACACCTCTCTAGATAACCATATAGTGTGTATTTATGATAGTTTTGGTGAACCCAGCAAAAATTCTCTAGCTTTTCAATGTTGTTGTTGAGATGAAAGAAACCACAGAAATGGAGTAGGATGAGCCTTAGAATTTTCCAAGAGGAGACCACAAAACCACTTTTGATGAACAGAGGGGAAACCGTCTGGTGGTTTGGGACACCTCTACATCCTGTATTAAAGGTGCTTCAGTTGGATGCTGGTAGTCTGCACGCTGCCGTGTGCGTATTCTTCCTGTGCTAGTAGTAATAAAGGCAACTTGTACTTTTCACTAGACCACTACTTTCACTACTTAACAAGAATCATGTTATTTTCAATCTCAAAATACCACCATTACCACCCCCAAGCAAACCCGTGGTACTTTCATCCTCGGTAACATGGCACCCCCTTTTGAACTCACCTGAATTACTGGTCTCGGTTTTACGGCAACCCTTCCATATCACCGTGCACCGCCTTCCCTTTCTCGCTCATATGAACGCGTGTATTAATTTTATATGCTTTCACATGATTACAACGAAACCATTAAGTCAGCTCTCTAATTCTTTAACGTTTCCGCTTAAAAGCAGGTGAAATTATTACACCAATATTGCTCCCGTTAATCCGGTTTAGGTTCCATTTAGCTGAACGATACTTTCCCCTTTGAGAAATTATCTGATTCTTCTCACACAAAACATAAATACACACGCATAACGTGGTACTTGTCATAAGGAAGACCGTTAGTTTAATCTTAAAGTATAGTCTAGAGTATAGTAATAGTCATTTTGGAAGTTCCTTTTTTAAAAAAACTGCAGTTAGTTTGATAGCTAACATCTACACCGTCACATCCTGAAAAAATGTGTTTTTTGTTATAAGATACGTCCGCCCATGTGCTCAGGAACACAGACAACTTGGGACACGCTGCACTGTGCACTCTGTTTTTTCATGGCGTTGCGTTGTGTTAAAATCTTCGTATAGATACAAAATCGTTTCTGGAATGACTTTACACGGCTTAAATTGCAATCATCATGATCATCATGATCCTCATTCGAGTTGCATTAAAGTTCCCAGCTGACTTAAAATCAAGAACGCGTGTCTGCGTGCGTAGCAATAGCAGTGATGTCTGTCTA
The DNA here is from genome assembly GCA_027744295.1 of Callyntrura guangdongensis. NCBI lineage: Eukaryota > Metazoa > Arthropoda > Collembola > Entomobryomorpha > Paronellidae > Callyntrura > Callyntrura guangdongensis. Next base: position 10,028 of record JAHZNB010007383.1, on the reverse strand, counting down.
CAGCACAGCTGGACGACTACAATCTGGTATGTAGCAACTACGTCGATGGGTCTTCTTAAATTTCGCAACCTTTTCATACCCTTACCCCATGATATATTATATCTTGCACAGTGTCAAATGGGCACACACATGTAATAATTTATAATATGCCGTTGGTGTATGCTCTATACTCCATGTACATATCATCATCAACTTCATCACAGTCTTCTTTACGACGAACGCAGTACGGAAGTCAATAGATAAAGCCCAAGGGAATATCATGGATGCAGTAGGGGGAAACAGCACAAAAGATAGCGAAGGATAAAAACGTTTTAAAGGATAAGTCAAGGGCGTTCGCATGTTGTGCGGTGGAAAAATATCTGCCAAAGCTGCCTGTAATATGGTGTATGTGATTATGAGGAAAGCAGTAAGAAAGAACGTTCCGGTTTAAACTCGAATAGAGCAGAAAGCCTAGGCACGTCTTCAGTTAAGCAGGAGCCAAAGGATAATGATGAGTATTAGGTATTTGAGTCCCGTCGGACATTCAATTTCATCTCGACTGTCTTGTCCACCGTCCTTGTCGTTTGTAGACAAGGGAAAGCAAGTTCTATGCATGACGCCGTCGCTCTTTTTTTTTTTCTCTCTCTCTACAGCTTTCTTCCCACATTTACCATTCAATTCAAGACCAGCAATTTTATTTTTTGTGGCTATTTTCAGAAGAACATGAACATTGTACTGGGTAAATGCACACTCCAAAATGGTAACATGTTACTTCCTTACAATGGCTTACGGCACTGTTGACGGTAAAAGTTGAAACATGATCATTGTCATTCTCATTCCCTTATTTTTACAGTTTTCATGTTTTAGCTTATCTGGGGAGTGTACAGCCGGGGAAAAAGGTGATGAGTTGAAAAATATTATGGAATGACATTTGCAAGTCGTATTCCTACTTTCATTCTTTTCTCCATTGAAACTGGCGTGCATAAAAAAGAGGTTGAAAATAATAATGCAATATGAGCACCGCGTGCATCTTGGTGTTCCCCTGTGTTGTGTGCACACTCTCTCTGGCACGAAATGTTTCATGGTAGTATCCTCATATAGGTTTACGTTATACTTATTACGATGTTGATGACGACGATAATGCGATGTTGTCTATGATGAGAAAAATGCCGCTGCGCCCTCAAGAAACGTTTTCGTAGCCCAGCTTATCCGGTCGATTCAGATATTGGTAAAGCAGCTACACAACCCAACAAGGCCAAGGAGACAAAAAGAGAACCACCACCCTATCTGTTTACTAGGTACATTTCATTCTCTTATTGAACATCATCCTTTCCCTCTCCTAGTGCTCTTGTACTCTGCTGCTAATCCATGCTTATAGCTTTCTAAATTCCATCAACACCCTCCCAAGAAAAAAATCCTATCAGATAGTATAAGTGGAGTGAGTGCGAGTATAAAAATTGATAACTAAGCCAAAGCCAAGCAAACAACGGAGCATCTTTTTACGGTGATACCACTACCATCATCCTCATCCCGAGCGCGTGTGAGCAGGGACGTGCCACGGTACTACAGAAGCTGTTCTTCGTAATACCCTATTACTAAAGAAAAAATGTTTACAGTATAACAAGGTGATATTATGTACTTATGCTTATGTATGGACATCAGTATTCAGTGTTATATCGGCTTCACAAGGTGAAAATAAAAAGAAAGCCTGCTCTTCGTTGATGATGATCATCATCACTATCATCACAATGATGGCTTAGTTTCTTCTCTCTCTCACACACACACTCTCTTTCCATCCCCTTCTTATTTAAGTACGTCGTACATATCATATCATCTTTTTTGTAGAGCATATGATGCCAATAGATTTTTTTTTCTCGGTGAGAGAAAAAAGGGAGAAAAGAAAAATGAGTGAGAGTGAAATGTGCAAGTATGTGTGTGCGGTTCTGTGTATTGCCGATGCGTGCATCCATGCGGTTGGTCTTGCTTGACTTGTCGGCTTGATGTTACTCTTGGGGAGGTGGTGCATGAAAAAGTGGGGAAGTGTAAGGGTGTATATGAAGGTAGGTAATAACATTATTATACTTAGGCACGTCACTCTATAAGAGGGTGTGGTAATAATGGTATGGTCTCTGATTGTCATAACATTGTCTGTAATCCCCTGTTTTCATTTTTCATCCAAGAAAAATGCCAGTCTTCGTCTAAATAGTGTAGTGGTGGTGGTGTTATTGGAAGAAGCAAAAACATTTTTGTCTCACAAATTGATTGATACATGTTATAGTTATAAGTACGCTGGTATATAAATATAAAGAAGGGCTGCTGTGAAGCATCTTACATCAACGAAACAACATACACATATATGCTTCACTCATTGCATTCTACTAAATGGCTGGGTTGATAATGTAGTATACCATCTTACCCGTTGACACGGAATGGTATAACCCATGTTATAAGGAAAGTTATAGAAATAACACAAGCCGTACCAATAAGCGAAAACCTGCTTGTCAAAACTATTTCAATTTATGCTCTATATGATGGGAAATAAAAGAGCAGAAGTATGGCCGTCACAAGGAAAATGCATTTTCGAATGATGAGTTTACGGAAATATTGATTGTAACAAAGTAGCTTGTTGTGTACTCGTATACAAATTTTACGGCAAGTCATCATCATCATTACGCAATGCCACCACCACCAGCAGCAGCTGCATTCTTGCATGTATTATACTATAACATGTTTCATTGAAAAAAACGTTTCCTTTTACATACCACCATCGTCACCACTACTCACCACGGAGTTGCTCTTTTTACTATTTTTTCTCCAGTGACATAAAAATACACACGGTACAGCTTGATATTTTTTGTAAGATTATACTGTATAGGTATAATAATATACCTATATGAACACTTCACTGCTGTTCAAGCCCATTCTACCGTGGCAATATACCACACATTTAAGTATCATTTCATTTCACTCTGTTTTTTCAATCATCACTTGACATTTCTTCCCTGCTTTCTTGCTACATTCGTGCAAGTAGTACTCGTCTTCACCGTTCATAAAAATGATAATTTTCGTGCCTGTCACTCGAGAAAAAATGTGTACACGGTTGTATTCTCGTGAGTGTCGGTATTATAATGTCACTGTGTGAGCAGAATAAACAACATCCTTTTTTACATCGTGTTGCACTACGTAAAAGGAACACATTGTAATCACGAACCTTTTATTCTTTTTTTCGTATACAAAAACTATTATTCTTTTAATTCGTATTTTAAGTGCATCTTCTTATCATCCATTACAGTCACCCAGGGAGTACACAACGAACACAACAATAAACCAAGAATTTTACTTCAACTCGAGCTTTGCTTTGCTATAATAATGTCGACAGTTTCAGTTGTAATGGACAAAAACTCTCCATCGTATTGGGAAGGGCTTCAAAAACTGTCTCTTAGATTTTGTCTTGCTTCACAAAAAAACCCTCACCAACACACACGCATATCCCTCACCTGAAACTGACATGCATACGGATTATCAGCATTATTATTAAAATGCCCCTATTGCCCTGGCGTCATCAATTTACATTAGCTGTAGCTCTAGATATATGTATGGCTACAAATTTTAACGGTAACAGTGCAGTTCCAACATGCTTATTTTCATGACCATTTCAACGACAATTTTGTCCATTTCTGTCTCTTCATTCTATTTTCCCGTCTCGATTTTCTCGCTCTCTTCTTTTTTCCCTCGCCATTTTATAGTTTACATGAATGACTTGCAATGTTTCCTGCTGCCTTGCTTTGCTGTAACATCTCCGTGATGGTTTCGGATACAAATGGGATAATCAATTTCCAGCTTTCAAGAACCCTTGATGTTACCCATAAACTGGGAAAGATGTTTTGTTGGTGTTGATACGTTGCTGTCGCCTGCTTTATGTCCAGCCAGAAGCAAGCGGCTGTAATAGTCATACTTGCTCCTTTCCCTCTCCCCGTTTCTGGCATGTTTTTGTTTGTTGCACTTTGCACTGCTACTTTTTTATGATTGTGTTTTCTCCTGCCATTCAACGGTAGTCGGCCGCTTTCAACTCTCGGACATTTTTAACCCTTTCCACATGGAAAATATTGCTGCTGAATATTAGAAAAGGAATACTTATGCTATGCATGCGAATGGATGTTGATGTGTTTGTTAAGGGGTTAACTGTCCTCTGGAATCGACGGGGCGTGAGCACTTTTCCCAATGAAAACTTTCCCGTCGTCCTTTTAATACATTGAATTTAACTTGTACTCATACATTCAACAGCAAAAAATACCTAATACCTATAGATTATACATGCAGCAGTAGAAACATCTGATGTGAGTAGTTTTCAAATGCTTTTTTACTCTCCTTCATATCAACTAACTCCTACCTAAAATGCTTTTACCCGATCTACTTATACCTTTATATACGTACCAGTTGAAAACATTTTTCTGAGTAGTTTCAGCAATATCTTTGGTACTACTAGAAGTTGTAGCCATTAAATATGGAGTCATTTAATGGGTGCCGTTGATGCATTTTTCACAATGTTAACGGTTATTGGTTCCCTCCCAAAGAGCGTTCTCTCTTCTCGTCGTGTTTTTAATAGGAACATAGAAAGCCCAAGTAAACCTGCATTATTTTCCGTGCGTACGCGCGCGTGCAAACGTACTATACACACTTGTACACTTTTGATGGGTTTACAGGAATAATGATGATTCGACAAAATGACGAGAAGTGAAATGGAGAAAGTGGTTTTCAATACAATTTTAGGTATTACCATTACCAACCTTACCAACACCAACGTCTCAAGCACCATGACTTTTAGAAAGTTGTTTTTTCCTTCCTCGCTCTCTCAAAGTCAGTTTAAAAGCACGTCTTTTGCCAGTGACGACGTTATCACTATTATTGATATTGTATTTTTCTCTCTAAGTGAAGCAAATGCGAGGAAAGTTTCAGGGAAAAGTGAAAAAAATCAAGAAGAACAGACATCATAGTGGGGTATAAAGAAAATGTCATGACATGTTTGATTGTAATGTGTGCAATTTCTAACAAATTGTCAAGATAAATGTCTAAAGACACAGTCATCATAAAACAAAAACCCTAAATTTACGAGACGCGCAGTTTGAAAAAAGCGAGGAGATGCTTTTAGAATTTTTAGATGGTACATTGGTACAGCAAAATTGTATCTTTAACGGTGCTCTAGCACTCACTGTATATACTCTACATATTCACGGTAACTCGACGTCTGTCTTAGTCTTGCGTTACATGTAAAACAACAGTAATAACAACAACTCGTTAGTTATTCATTCGTAAAATCTGTAAGCACCTGAAATTCAGCTTTAAAAAGAAACTGAAGATGTCTAAGATATAATGCATAAAAAACCCCTAACAATTCTTTTTAAAAATTTAGCTGTACATCAGCAGTAGTGTAAAGACAAAAGAAAAAATTGCTGATGTCAGCATCAACAAGACACATTTAATACAATGTGGTGTTCCTTCCTTCTCTCGTGTAACTAGAACGAGTGTTTATTATGCATATACATGTAACAAGCTATATATATGTACACATACAATAAGAGCTTGGTTTTATATTATGCAGTATACTTTCTCTTCATATGGCTGGAATAACCTGAAGCTGAGAATGTTAAAGATAATTTGAATCCTGGAAGGAAACAAAAACTGCGTTGTTAAAAACCTGAATGTAAAGGAAAGGAGTTTCAGTTGATGATAATGATGATGCAGCAGTAACCCAATGCCTCACTACTATTAACTGAATTCTCTAGGATTTTGCTTTCTTTCAAAAAAGAATTCGCGGTACAGGAATATTAGAGAAAATTGTATGTAATTATTTGTTTCATTATGTATACATTATTTTTGTTGAGGGCTGATGTTACGAACAAATAAGCATGTAATATTCATAAAATTCTATACTCTGTGGGATCGATTGTGTTAGACTTTGTCACTAAATTTTCACAATAGCTACAAAATTGATGTAATCGTCTACTACGAATTTAAAACAAAAACAAAATGAGGCGGATGACCCTTTCCCCTTTTCCAACACAACACTGCATCACAGGCAGTGCAAAATAAACTTTTTGCAAACTTACACTGGTGAAAGCAGCTTTTATTTGTGAATCATTTTCTCCGTTGGCAGTCTACATTATTTTGGATAAAAGGTGTCTATTTCATCTAATAAATTATTGCATAAAATGCTAAATTTGAACAAAATGACATGTTATGACGGTCACGAATTGTGTAGAATAACACTTTGTAGGCAAAAAAATCCCAGTTCATCTTTATACTCAGCATTCTCATGGAATATCTAAATTTCTGCCTTCATTATTTTCAGATAGAAAGCTACTCAAACCAACACGATTGGAAAAAGCGCATGTGGAATAAGTGTAAACATTTTAATTTGAACAATGAAACCTCATTCAATGTAGCTAATTGCTTGTGTTACAAGCAATACTGCTGGAAAGTCTAGTGTACAGCTTGTCAACGTTCCAAATGAATCGAGTTTGATGCCGTCTTTGACCATACGCATGTTCCCACGAACATTGGTAAAATATTAATAGATATCTATAGGAAATGTTATAAAAATACTTATCATCCTCCTCTTTATAATGGAATTTTCATGTTTTCATGAGCAAATAGGGAAAGTTATGCTGTCCATTTTCGGAGAAATGCTGCTGTTGTTGTTTTGATCAAGTGACCAGTCATCCGTCAATCCTGTCCCTTTTCTCTCAACTAGAGCTATTGTTACGTTTACTGTTGTTTTGTGCATTGCGCATTGCCCTTTTCCTGTCATCGTTGTTTCGCTTTTCATTCCCGCAACTATAGATTACGTATAGAGTGACTCTTCGTTTCCTGTTTTTCACAACATTTTGCAAGCATTGTATTTTTTCCGACAGTCTCTTCCTCGATTGCTCACCCACTCTACTGACAGCATAGAGAATAATCTGGATAATGATGAAAGCAGCATACACACCAAGTTTCAGTTCAGTTCCAGTTTGTTCAGTTGGATTACTATATCAAGTCTGTATTAGCAGCATGCTTCTGAAACTTGTCTATACGTATAAGCCGCACGAAGTACTTTCTCTGTTCACATAAAAACTGGCAGTGTCCAGCCAATGTGTCATTCTGGGAATTCAAGTGGAAAACGGCCGCACTTAGTGCCAGCTCAAGAGGAAAGTTTTCTTCCATTACATGACTGTGTCGCTTAAGCAGTAAAGCAAAGGAATTGTGGAAAGGGGAAATGATTGCCAGTTTTTTCTTTCAGTGTGACGCTATCATCATCTTCGCTTAGAACGACAGGAATTCCCTCCTATCTGTTTTTTACTCGGAGCAATAGCGAGTTTTCTTCTCCTCGACTCCAACTTTGCTCACTCTCAATAAGCGTTCTGGAAATAATCATAATCAATACGCCTACCAGTGGGCTTTTCTTCGAACTCAGAGTAGCGTCACAAAATTCATTTCAGTTAATTTAAGCTGTTGACAGGCGATGAAAGATGAGTAGGAATACGTCTTTTGAGATTATGGTCAACTATGAATGATTCTATTAATCTGGGATGAGCGATTGGGTTGACGAACAAGGGCTATATTGTAACTTGTTTTCGTTTTACACAAAAAAAACTCGGCAGTTTTTGGTCATGCTGGCACCCAGATTACAGACTTATTGCGTGACGCTATAAGATGAACGCAGCGCACTGTTTTTTTTCTTGATTAAGTGAAAAGAAACGTTAACAACTGTTATTACCCCTTCTGGTGCCTTGAACTCCTTTGGCATTGTTCGACCTTGATAAATGTGACGTGTGCACTATTTGAGATTTATCACCAGCCAGAATAACCAAGAAAATCCGTAAATTCTGTGTGAAATTACGGGTTTTCAAACTGGATTTCAGAGAAATAAAAGACTTTAGGGGTTTACGCTTTATACCTCTTTATGCTTCCGAATACGGTAAGTTGAGCGCTTCAGGAGAAAGCTAAACGTCGAGGTTGCAAATCCTTAATCTATATAAAGCTTTTCTCGGTTCACTCGGGAATGTTCTCTTTTCTCTGACCATTTGGTAGTGTGAGCGCAGAAACAGAGCAGACTTGTATGTGTACAGTATTGTCCTCATGAGAGATAATAAGTACACCGAACACTAATGAAGTCTTGATTCTGTTGAAATCAGTTTCTAGTTGCAAGAAGGATCATTATTATTAATAGGGATTGGGATTGAAATCACAGGGAAAGCAAAGTATCATGGCGAAATTGACCGAAAAGCTCATTAAAAGTAATAATGCTTTCAAAGCATATTATGAGAAGGACCTTAATAAAATGGCTTTGATGTCTTGGCTAAATAATAAAGTATCGTAACTTTGTAACTAGTAATTTTATATGGAGCCGTTAAAGTTACATTTTAGTACATTATGTACTCCTACTTTACTTTAGCATTTTTGCCTACTGTCGCTTCTGCTGAAACGATTTGTGCTTTAAATTCTCAAGTATAAATAATTGATGATGCTCCAAAATGTTTTGAAATAGCAGTTAATGATACAATAAAGTTTAGTGAATTATACTCTTGTTTAATAAAATAAGAGCCAAAGTAGACAAATTGAACTGCTAGTTTGAACGCGTAGTAACTTGTCTGCCGTGGCACTGAAATAGAACTACTATACACGGTAGTTATGTATTAAATAGTAAATTAAATTAGGTCACAAGTTCTTCTATGCATTGTTGATCGAAATTTCATCAATATGCGTGTTTGCACCACACTAAAATGTTTAGCGTAAAATGGAAATGTCATGTACAATGTACATATTTTCTGACATATTATGGAAGTAAAAAAATAATGATTTTGTGGCTGGTAGACATATGTACTACATGGATTTATGTGAGATTTCGATTCGATGGTTAGAACTGATATTTACATTGAGTCTTTAAAATGAATTTACTTTGAAACACATTTACATAATTTTGTTTTGATTGAATGAATGCGTTTGACATCTGTGTTATAGCTATATGCTATCATTTGCTAAAACTATTATCTGCTTTGCTATTAGAATTTACAAATGCTTTTCATCGTAATAAACCTTGCCCGGTAGTCACTATTAAATTGAAGTGTAAGTTTTGCCGCCGGTGCGCAGATTCGTTTTAAGGATTGTACCAATAAGTCTAAAGGTTTTTTTATCATCATTCAAGAATGGTCAATCTAATTTATGAATTCGTCTCTTCCTTGTTCACGAAAAACGTAGTTTGTATTCACCTTTTATGTTGTACACAATGCTACTTTCATCGTCAGGACTTAGAGCTTTCACTCCATGAATACTTTTCAAAGCAAAATTGAATTTAGCGTGGACAAGAGGTCTCATGACCAAGAACCTCTTTTGTCTGGAGCTGTCCACCATATCATCTAATAAAAATAGATTTTTGGCCTGGAGGAAATCACAGTCTGTACAAAGTTCAAAGAGAGAGAAAAATAGACTTACGAATGAAAGATGTGGAGAGAAAGTCCATTCATTTGATGTTACCCTTTCGTATCATATCCAATGTGCAAAGCCGACTGTTGACAAGGGAAAAGACTGAAGGGGACAAAATTACATTAATGATTGATGATGTGGTTGCTTTGAAGTCAGGCGCTAGAGACTTTCCCTCATTTAGGCTTATTTTTCTCGCTCTTTTTCAATGAAAGGGTTTACAGACTACGAATTCAGCCCACATTTTTCTATCATCATCTTTAACTCGTACCCGAAAGAAGTGAACGAGTGTTCACGGATTGGGCTTTACTCTGACTGTAACTTATATAATGTTTCGTTACATATATTTACTCGGCAACAGCTTATATAAAAATAGGTAGATAAATAATTTGCGTCAAGCAAAAGTCAATGAAGTGCATATCTACTTTAATGAGAAGCCAGTCCGTTTTCCTCCTTTTTCATTACTTTCCCAACGTCTACAATTTTACAGTGTTCACTGCGTTGTATTGCATATTGATCGTCCTTTTTATTATTATTACAGCGTCCTCCTCTGTAAATATGGGCGACAAAATTATAAAGCAATATGCTTA
>JAHZNB010007382.1:0-13199 GCA_027744295.1 Callyntrura guangdongensis | reverse complement strand
CCACTTCGTCACGCAGTGGCAAGTGGCAGTCTCTGTGTTAGAATAGAACTTCCAACTTAGAAGCAGCAGCAGCACCTCTCGAAACACCCATCCGGATGATTTGTTTTACATAGCTTTATTTTTGTACTTACAGTACTAAAAGACGCTATCTAAAATATATAATCTGGTTGAGGCAGGAGACGAATATCTAAAGCTTCCCTTGACTATATGAGCGAGCAGCAGCAGGCAGAAGAGAAAAAAAGTAGCTCATCGCAGCGCAGCGACGGTTTTAGTGTGTAATGTTCTCTGATGTTATACATTTGACTGGCAGGAATCTGGCACTATGCACATGTACTAAGTGCATAAAACTTGCAATTTTTGAATTGGAATTTTTGGATGATATGAGGTAGCTTAGATGAATGACGGTAAACCTGAAAAATTATATCGATTGTGCAACGTTACAAACCTTTATGCACAGAGGATCAGAGCACTCGAATATATTAATAGTATAGTCCTCATTAAAAGGCTTACGAGAGAAAGTACACACAGTCTCCAAGCAAGAAAACAGCATACCTGGCTGTATACGTGAATAATATGTCATCGGGTAAGGTAGTAGTAGTAGTAGTTGAAGTTGAGCAACCAACTTCTAAATAAATTTTAATTTAATTTTGATAAATCTCCGCTATTAATTAAAATTCAAATGCAAAAATCGCAAATTGATAAGATAAGTTAACAATGGCAAAATAAATAAAATACGACCGTTTTACCAGAAATTCAACCTGGAAAAGATTGCAGTCGATGGAAGAATCTTGTAAGTAGATAAGCAAAGACGAACGGTTCGTCACGAACCAGTATGTCTGTATGTGGATTATATGATCATAATCAGACACACACACACACACACGATGTGGTGGACACAAAACTTGATCATAATTTTTGAAGGCCATGGCGTCGGTAAGTCTGCCGATGCTGGCCGCAATACAATCAAAAGATACGATACGAGGAACGAAGGGGGATCTACATGTGTATATTGGTATGTAGGGAAGGGAGAGTTGTAGTTGTGCTGTTTCCATTCGATGTTAAAATGGAATAAATCAATTATGGTTATATTCTTAGTTGTTATGGTTATTCCAATGGTTGATTTTTTTAAATGTTTCATTTATCCAGGATTTGTGACACCGGCCACATTTTTCGCAGCGTACGGCGTCGGAAGCGGAGGGGCACAGCTATCTAATGGAGGAGCAGGTGGTCCAGGTACGATTGCCAAACCTATTGCAAGACCAGCAGCAGTATCGGCGGCAGGTGGTCAAGGAGCGGTGTTTGACCCACATCTTCATGCACTACTATCCTGCAGGCACCCCACATTCCTCCCAGGTATACTTTAGTAGAAGTAGTAATTAAACTATTAGTAGTGTAGTAGTAGTTCGATTATTATAAAACTTCCCTCTTTTTTAGTTTATTCTTCTTTTTCATTTCTTTGTTGATTTATTTTTGTGAAGGTCATCATCCGAGTGGTTCTAGTTCACTAACTACATATATGTACTACCAATAGGCATGAGATGGGCAATAGAATAGAAATTATTTATGTACATAGTTGTACTTCCCCTTTGACTGGAGTCTGTGCTATATATGCAGCAACGTGTAATGAACCTACCGCATCATCACTAGTTACGACTTAGAAAAGTAGAATTACATTTTGGTGGAAGTATCAAGTTTCATAAATGCAGTAATGGAATGAGAAACCCTCTTCAAATATGATAAGTGCTTGGGCGAAGAAACTTGAGCAACCATCAAGACACAAGCATAACTTTCTATTATCTTACTTTTGATGCAGAAACGGCACATGTCATCTGTAGGTATTCCTCTCACGACCAATCTCTGTGGCAACTGTCTTTTCCCGCCTCCTGAAACGAAATGTAGAACTAAAAAGTTGAAAGCTAACCGGTGGAATAGGCCGTTCGAAAAAATTTCGTTAACGTTATATGCTGCTTAAATTGTTAATATAAAATCCACAGATTGCATGCATAACTGTTTCTGAATTACAGATCGCGTTTTTCATTTCTTTCGCCGTTTTGTTCATTAAGATTTGGGATTTTTTTAACCGAATCAATATGCTTCTCTGCATTTAGAGTTTTAATCCTGTAGAATCTGATTCATATCTTCCTTCCCCTGCTTGTACACCTGTCTACCCTTCCACAACTTATCTCCTATCCTAACAAATTGTCTTTCCTATCTTATTTTATCCAATCTTGGTCCCTGGCCTCAACCTTACATTTCGTTATATTTTATTTTCCAATCTAATTTTTGATAGTCTCAATCTAAAAGCATTACCGTGTGTAGAAGCCGTCAACAGCAATGTTGAAGCTTTTATTTATAGTGGATAAAGAAAAGTGAGAATAAACGAAAAAGAGGGGCTGAAAGGAAATTGAAATAAAATACAGAAAAGAAAACTATTCCATCTTTGGTGTCATCATCGAAAATGCCGACGAAATGTACAGTGTACTTACGGAAAAAATCTTCAGTATTATCGTTTTATATGCTAGAGATTTGGTACTGTATGGGATTAAATCAACATACTAACCGTCACCACCACTATAATCATTATCACTCTTTTTTCCCTCGCTCTTATTTTCATTTCTTTACAAAATGCAAAAAGTAGGAGTAAAAGTAGTGAAGTGAAAAACGAAAAAAAAAATCTAGGAGAGAAATAAATGAAATCGGAAAATTCCTTTGAAGGCTCGCCATGGGAGACCGTATTGTGGAGTGAGAAAAAGGCAAGGAGGAAATAATAATACATATAAAGTGTGTAACGAACGTAACGACGACGAAGAAGAGAGATGAGAAGAATTCTCAACGACGAACGTTTTCCATTTCTTTTCGTTTTTTTCTTTCTTCTATTCTATAGTTTGTGTTAGCTTTTCAATGATATATAAATGGGAATAAGGAGTGGGAACGATACGAACGAATGGTGGTAGTATTGATGAGAATTCTTTTAAGAGAAAGTTGAGTAGTCTATGTGTGTGTGAGAGAGAGAGAGAGTAAGTAAGAGCCCTGTAACCATGAAAGAGAAAAAAGAAAGGAATATCGAATATCAGATAAAGGGAAAGAGAAAAGAGTACAGGGCTGCAAGAAGAGAAAAATGGAGAGGATGATGGTGTGGATAGAAGCTGGGTGGGAGAGAGTAAAGAGTGGAGTGCACAGTTGGAGGTGACACCATAGCCAGCAGCACCACCACATTCTCAATTTTATTCCACCAACCAATAATAATAATAATAATATAGACAGAACGGGAATGGAATGTCACCACCACAACGAATGACCGAAAATAATAGTATATGGTTGATAACATAATGGTTTACTATATAGTTCATGTACATACTTCATTGTACATATTTCTTATGTTTTAGAAGAAATACTTATACATAAGTTTTTTTCACATTTTTACTAAATTTTTACTTTATTTTTTTCTTTATTCTTTAGTTTTTTATCATATGACTTATGGAGAAGTGGATCGAGGGACTTTAAACAGGAACAACTTTTAGTGCCACGCAGTGGCGTGTATGATGATGTTGATAGAAAAAATAAGTAGTATATGAAAGAAAGTAACAATATTTCAAACTTTTTTATATTAGCCAGAGAGAGAGAGAGAGAGTGACAACGACGACGACGTCGACAACGCCAATGATAACGGTGGAAAGTAAATAATCGATAATAAAATGAATTAAGCCATTCTGTTCGTCAATATATGGTTCTATGTGCCCAGAATTAAACTAGTTTCATGTGCCAACGTGGTAGCACAACGGTTGCCGTTACTTTGGTGACTAGTTTTTAGCAGATGGTGGCGGATTTGGGTGCTCGTGGCGTAGCAGTAGCGGACCCAGCCTTAATATTACGGTCTTCATTACTATCATTGTGCGTCGTGTGGTGGTGGGGTGGAGGGAGAAAAAGAAGAAAAAGTATTAAGTATGTATATTAATAATAGAAAAGTAGTCATAAGGAAGTTAGCCAAAGAGATTTTCCTCTTTTTGTAGTTCGACCTCGGTAACAGCCTGCATCGTATCGATAATAGAAATCATTATTGCCGTCAATACCTACCAACCCAATCCAATAACTGTGTTCATTGGTACATATACCAATGCGATGTTTTTAAAGCTGTACCAGCAGTAAATGCATATTTATACGTATACCAGAGTGGCAGGACACGGAAAGTCTTGACTCGCATTATTATTGTTATTATTACATAATCCATTTATTATTGGTTGTTATTTTGGGTTTTTTCTCAAAAAGATCTGGCGCGTATTTTTAGTATACTTTAGTAGTTTGCTTTCGTTTTTTGCTACATACAGAAAATAGAAACCAGTTGGATCTCTGAGCTCCTCACAACAACCTTTCTTGCTATTTTTGTACACCAAATGTTATGTCATCTCTATCACGATAAAGAGCATTGCATTGTACATATCTTTCCTCCTTTTATATTAGATAGTTTCTCTCATTTCTAATAACGTAACGAATCTTTATAGTTCCAGATTCGTATAGGAGGTTCTTTTATACCCAACTAAGTTCTAACTTTGTGTAACTGTAACAGTAACTACTACCATATGTGCACACCGGCACAACAAAAGAGGGTCCATGTGTGTGGCCTTTTTATACCCATCCCAGCCGCATCATAGACGATGATAGCCGTATTAAAAAGGGCAATAATAATAAAATAATCTGCCATCATCATGCTCATGCTCGCTCAATGTAATCATCTGTGTCGTCGTCATCCTCAGTTTGATTGTCTACTTACTAGGTGCACTACCACTTCTCTTCATGACGGTTTCATACATGGCTGCGCAAAGTTAGAGTCAGTTTAAGCAAAGAAAAGTCAAATATTTTATCAATGAACGCTTGATGGAGAAGAAAGCTCCGTTTTTCACTTGTGAGAACTATGAAAACATGAAGGGTAATAAAGGGGCATACACTTCATGGCTTATTTAAACGCCCGTTTACTACTAGGTAGGTATATGCGCCTATAATATGAAGATAGTATGATGTTCGATCTAATATCCTTTCATAATTTCCAACAGACATATAATAGGTGAGTGAACAGATATCCTACCGAAAATATCTGGTAAAACAGTAGGTGTCGACACAAAGTTTCAGCTTTATAGACAAAAACGCTCCGACTAAAATAAAGAAGCACAGGAAAAAGTAAGTTGCGTTATCAAACTGGCCTCAAATGAATCTGTAACTCAGCAGGAGGATGGATAATATAATATCATCTCTCACTCTCTCTCTTTCTCTGAAGGAGTAAAAGTGGAGGAAAGAATGAAGAAAAGAAGATGATGATCATATTGTGTGTCAGTTTGCCGGAGAGTTTTTAACGTTCTTTTTTCTTCTTCCTCCCCTTCACTTTTCCGCGGTTATAATTCCTATTGTGTATGTGTGTGTTGGTGTGTGGAAAAAAGATCTCTCTATTATACGCTTTTATTACATAATGGCTTAAGTGAGTTTTATGTGTCGGTCTGTGTGTGTTACATCCGAGAGATTGAGTTGAATGTGTGTGTGTGCAATGCAAGCAATAACACGGTGGCAACATTTGTTGCAACGCTCATTCGCAGCTGCGAACGAATCCTGAGCAGAGTTGTACCGGGTGGGCCATCCCCTGACGGCTTCACTACTCAGCTGAAGCCAATAGGAGACCACCAACCTTTTGCCTCCAAGCATAAAGGAACCAGTTTATTATGAAGCTCGGATAAAAAGAGAAAAAACTTGCCCTATAAAAATGCTGGCATATATGCTTACCCGCACATGGGTCGGTAGCTAGGAATAAAACAACATTCTTCGTTCCTTTTAGTCAGAACAACAATGTATGAATGAATGTGTGTATGCGTAGCCATGATTGCAATAATAAATTCCTATACAGACAATCACACACAACAGAAAGAGGACAAAAACACATAAGCTTTTCCTCGTAGGGGAGATTATTTTATTATTATTGTTATTAACATTATTATTATTTTAGGAGAGGAAGACGAAATGAATTGAAAGAGTAACTTATCCCAGCTAGGTTATTCTTGTTCTGCTGCTGTAGTCCGGTGTAGTGGTGGAAAGCTACCTATAAAACAACAGTTTTACAGTTTACCCATATAATATGTATGAAAAAGGGAAACTATTAAAAAGGAATGAAATGAATAGTAGTGCTGTTTTATGGTAGTCGCTGTCCTTAATGAATGCACGAGATGAAGAAGAATGGAACGGTTATAAAAATATTGTTATCGGTAGCACGATCTTGATAGTTTTTCTTTTTTATAATAATATGCATTCGTGTAAAGGAACAAGATAGGGATAAAGAAGTGGGTTTATGACACTCTTATTTTACTGAGGGACTGACTGGTGGATGGCTTCAAATTCAACAGTATGAATGATTTAAGCAGACGGCTAGGCGACATAAAAAGCTTCCTCGCTGAATCACAATGCTACGGTGTATTTATCATTAACAAAAGGTAATCAACAGTAACGATGACAAAGCTGTTGCACTGAAGGAGAATGAGAGCACTGTCTCGAATTACCCCAAGATAAATTTTGGGGCATAATCAAGCCCTCTGTACCTCCTTGCATAGGTAGTACAATGTCTTGTGGTGTGTGGAATGATTGGATCCATGATCAAACCATTTAGATTTACAGAAAAATAATAATAGCAGTGCAGTGGTGTGGGTGGCTCCAATGACTCCTTTTTTACACCCTTGTATGATTAGGTTTTCGATTTTCGTTGTGGAGAAAACAACTACCCGAACCTCTTTAATGCCGCCTGTAGTACAGGTTTTATTTCTTTGATAGTAACGTCTTTGTGGATTATGTATGGACGGCTAAACAAACTCTTGTAATTTTCATGAAGCTAAAACTGCACATTATTTATTCAACCAAATATTTTAGAGTAGGTGGCTGGATAGATTGCCATGTAGTTTTGCTGAAGTTGCATATAATGTGTACAAAATGGTACCCGGTATATCACGACACATAAACACACGGCGACAAAAACAGCATTTCTTAGTCTCTCTGCCCTGCCCTGCGGAAAACGCCATGCATCATCGTGATTCATGGTGATGATGATTCGTCTCTGCTGTTTTAATATGTATGTTTGTATGTATTATTATTAATATTATTATTATTATACCGTCGTTGAGCCATATTGTTGCTTTCATCTATGCCATTGCTACCCTTACAACTGTGTAGGGCAAACACGGGACGCCACCGCTGTTACGACTCAGTATATCAGATTATATACCATTAAACTTATCATCATCATTTGTAATCTTTTCGATCCGTGCACACTGCTGTTCTTGACGTATCACCATAATATTATGAAAGTCAAATGAAAAAAAAAACACTCGCAAGCCTGTAGAATGATGATGATGATGGTGATGGGGAGTTTTGGGAGGAGAAACTAGTTTTGAAAAAATCAACGCGGCCTCCCTCTGAAAAAGCACATACACATGCATATACCATACGACGCCCACATTTAAACAAGTTTATCTTTTGCCACTGTTTTATGGAGATGCACAGTTGCTTTTGCAAGTTTTACGGGGTTTGTGGTGTCAAAATGAAGTTGTAATGGAGGAAAAGTATGGAATGGCTTTTACTACCGAGTATCTTCTGTTTCCGTGTAGGAGAGTTTCAGCATGTCGTTGTAGTAGCAGTTCGCACCGTAATATTATTATTATTATGGTATTTATACACACAAAGTTAGATTATGGGGTACTTCATAGGGGTGTTATGAATACGTGAAGATATTTTGCGTATCAGAATTGAGTGAAAAGAATAAAAATGAATACAGATACAGGCAGTCAACAATATAGCAGTAGCATTCAGGAGTCGGCAGGAATAAAGGAAATGGCTGCTTTCCCAAAATGGATTGAAATTGAATTTTTTAGCAAATAGGAAGAAGTAGCACACAGTGTAGCGTATGATGACTAGGCAGAATTATACAAACTGCTTATAATAATGTCGACAGTCGATGCCATTAGACTCTCTAATAGAATACTACATAAGCATACGGTTTTTCATCTCCTGTTCGTTTGTCTCGTGAGTGTGTCGTTCCACCCCATTTTCCGGTTTTGTATTAGAGACGGTAGTAAAATGCAATAATGCAAATGTGGAGTAGTTGTTTGTTGCTCCTGTGTTGTTGTTGTTGCCACAGCTTCCATCACATCAGTTGTTTCTTCAATTCAATCTAATAATAATAATAATAACAATAATAATAATACGACTCTCTCACTGACTTTGTAATACAGACAGACTGAAAGAAATTATGAATTTGCGTCTCTCTCTCTCTCTCGCTGTGTGGTTTGATGCGTGTATAATATGGATTGGAATTGGTGGAGTTTGGAGTAGTCGGCCGGAGCAGCAGCAGCAGCGGCGGTGGTGGTGGTGGAGGATGAAGAGGAAAAAGCGGATTTCATAGTGTTCATGTCAGTTGCAGATGCTGCTACTGCGACTTGCGACAAACAAGACTTTTACTTCACTCCATCCAAACGAACGCAAAACGAACCCGTTAGACTTGTTATTTCGTTCTATTCTCAGTTTTCTCTCGGTGTGTCGTTCGCTGCTGTGAGGATGCCGACTCTCCTGTCCCTGTGTATATTACTACTGACTGTGCATGTGTTGTTGGTAGGTATATGCCGAGCGGACCTGATGGAGAGGAGGCGAGGAGCCGAGATTTAAAAAAATATACTTGTGCTTACTCAAACGAATTTTGCTGCACCCAATAACTATATGTCTGTGATATTTTTCGGTTATTTCATCCGATATTGGGAAAGGCAATAACAATTGGGATAACCGTCTTTGGCTTTCGGCGTAGGAACTGACTGAAATGGAAAAATGAATTGATTTGTTACCTCGTTCATTATTATTATCCTCATCATCACCATTGTATTATTATAACTTTGAATGTGTGAAGCAGAATGAAGTTTGACTAGTTTTCATCGGTTTGGTTGGTTTTCGTTTTAACAGTTTTATATGCAATTTAATCTGTACAACGACAAAAATGACAGAAAGCATATAAACATTAAACATATACAGTGTGTTAGATACACCATACCAAAAACGGATATCTGTTATTCGTGGAAGTCTTATTATTTTATGCATCTCCTTGCAATTGCCCATGGCAGTTGAATGAATGACGAGGAGCCACACATGTGAATTGATATGAATAGCTGTTGCTGGTGATTGATGATGCATATAACCGCGGTGGATTAGGATTGAGATGTCATGGCAGTTGTATCTGAATTTGACTTTCCATTACCAAGGAATCACTTTATATCTTTTACTCTCCTTCTCGAAGGATTCCCTCCACCTATCCAGACTCTAATTTTATGCTTAGATTTGCACACTAGCATACATACATACATTACTCTCTTTTCTTTTTTGTGATAAAATGAAGATATTGTTTGATGCTATATTTGTTTAAATGGACGAATGAATTAATTAGAAAAAATTACAGACACAAAAGAAAAAACGCAGACTCCGACCCCACTATACATTACATTTGGTTCTGTCATGCATAAAGACGATTATTATCTGTATTATGGTTATTTATTGGTGTATTAATGTACATTTTGTACATAGATAAAGTCTGTAGTAGTACATGATTCTTCTTCGAGTAGCAAAAGCTGTCGTCGTTTGACTTCATCGTTGCAGCCCGTTTCCTCCAACCGCGGCAAGGAAATGAACAGTGCAGTAGTAGTAGTTCAGCTATGAAAATAGACGAAATGTGGGCAAAGTAATTAACTTTTTGGCAGAAAAATAATATAATCAGCATGTATAATCCTCGAAATCGAAAAAAACTCCCGCCGACAAAACTACCATTTTGGACTACGAGTAAAAAAAAATCTCACCAACTTTTTTTATTTTGTAAAAAAGCTGTTAGTATATAAACAAGTAAATGCTCTTCCGATTATAGGTATACGTCGTAAGCTAGTGGAAATTGTTAAGCCAAAACGACAATGAAGGCCAGGCCACCACCAAGCTGTTCAATTTTGTTTTCAGTTGAGTCAGTCAGGCAGAGGGGAGGAGAAAGAATGGTGTATATATGTGTGTGGAGGAGAGTCATATGGATTTGACAGCTATTCAAGTCAAGCAGAGAAAATAATGTGGAAGGGGGAAACGGTAAAATGTGATTTGGCTTTTTTTGGTAGTGGCGGCGACGGTGGTGTAAGCAGGCGAGTAGAGAAAGCAAAAGTGAATGCAATAATAACACTGTTCCAGAGGAAATGGGTTTTAGTTGGTGGGGATTCGGTGGGATATATTATTTTATTATTGTAGACGTCATATGAATGACTGGGAAGGCAGAGGAGTAGGATGATGATGTAAGCGAAGGAATGGCGATGATGGTGACAAGGGAAGATGAAAGGGAACGAGAAAAATAACTGCAGGATAATTTGATTCTGCTGCTGAAAAGTGATCAAGAATCAGGATCGGAATCAGAGAGCGTATAATAGACGGATAATGTATACGTTCATGACGATGATATGATGATATATTATTATATTGCTCGTTGAGGCGATATGATGCGATAATGATCTCGCTCTCTCTCTTTCACTCATCTCGTACTCAATGTTGACTATGACTGCGAAATATGTTTGCTTTGACGAAAGGATTTTTCTGAGAGTTTAATTGAGAACAATGAATTAGATGATTGCTGTGTGTATACAAAGTACAAATAGTTGTTGATGAGATTATGCTTTGTGTAAAGTGAAAACGGATTATTCCATATATAATTTTGTTATATGTTTGTCATTGTGTACTGCCGGGCAAAACTATTTTATTCCAAGCTCGTTACGAGTAAATATATAGTTTATTAACGGGTTTTTTATTTGTAACGTGTTGATTTCCAGGTAAAAATCTGGTTCCAAAACCGTCGTATGAAGTGGCGCAACTCAAAGGAGCGCGAGTTGTTGGCAAATGGTGGGTCTCGGGAGCAAACACTGCCCAATAAAAACAATCCTCATCCCGACTTGAGTGATGCTGAAAGTGATAAGCCGAAAATCGACTTATCAGACGTGTCCCCTTTAAATTCTCCGATGGGTATGACAACCGCAGGAGCGATAGCAGCTGCAGCGTCCTCTGCAAACAGTGGATTCCCTCCTTCATCCTCCTCCTCTTCGAAAAAGTCTCTAGGAAGCGGAGGTGGTGGAAGTAATCGCCACACTGGTAACACTGGTAGTAATAGTAACAGTAGCAACAACAATAATAAAAAGGAAAAACTGGATTTCGCTGCGATGATGATGGTGGATGATAATTTAGCGCAGTCACCTGACTCCTGCAGCTCTTCCCCTGGAGGCCCACTGTCTCCTTATTCCATGCAACACCACTACCAACATCCTCCAACTCATCACCATCACTACCATCATTCATCCTCTCGACTATACAGCAGTAGAAGCCGAAGTCCTTCTCCAGGCGGAATGGATGATGCGCCCACTGATTTGTCCAGTGGTAATGAGAGGGATGATGAAGAGATATCTGTCATTTAGAAACAGAGCGATAAGAAAGGGAAATAGAAAAGTATTTTCAAAAATAAATTCACTACCTAATATACTATAACATGGCAACAAAAACTATCTTTCAGTAGTTCCATGATGATGAATACTTGTATTCAGATATTGTCGTTGTAGAACCATTACTAGCTATCATTGCGTGTATATTTGCTTTAGAAGATTTTATGTATACCAATACCAATACACATTTACAATTTATAGTCGTAAACTGTATCTTATAATGAAAGTGTAAAACCATGCATGTAAATAATACATATTTGCGAGCAAGTCTTCGATCCCACGTTTAAGCTAAACGTCTTAGATACTGATCAAAGGCAGGAAGGTATAAAGGTCTATATATTGTATTTCTAGATGAAAATTATTGAAATCCTCTAACTTTATTGTAGTGAAACACGAGCTAAAAAAACTCAACATACAGACTATATGGTTTAAAATTTATGTCATGCTGTAAAAATCTTGTCATATCATAATCATCAGATCGATTGTGTACTTTCATGATTTTAGCTCTAGACTAAAGATTAGCTACCATTTATCATGATAACATGTTAAAGGTAGCGACTCGTTTCGATAAGGATTTGTGTACGTATCATGTTCATTACTATATTAATATCGATAATTATAAATTTTGTCTATGCTGCCGGCGTACGAAAAACTAGTGTACAAATTTTCCCTACTTTGCGAATTGCACGGGGAAGCAGATAGATAAAACTGGTTGTTGTTTCCGTGATGTTTTTGATTGAATACGTTTGTGGGATATTTGACAAAATGGAAACAGCGAAATAATTGCCGTTAAATGTGTTAATGAAGAGCATTCAAGAAATTTCATGTAAATTAATCGTAATCATGGTTGATGGTAGTTGCATCGCCGTCAAATATTACATACGGGCCATAGATATAACAAACTATAGACATCAGCGAAAATGCTATTTAAAATATGAGTTAAATTCGTGTGTTAAATTAATATTACCACCAAATGAAACAATTTATTAAATAAAGTGTTAAAATAAAAATATGCACGTTATGTATTAACGTCACTGCGAAAATTAAATCCTACTTGTGGCATGCATTCGTTTAAAAAATTTATTTCTTTTGATTGGATTGGAGTGGGTTTTATATATACTAATATATGTATAATATAATGTTGTAATATTTTTTGCTCCAAAATCATCTCGGCAGTATTGTGCACAAACAAAGCAAAGCAATTCACAATTTTCACACATTTTCAAATTTTATACCATTTTGTTTTGGGAGTTGCAAATCTTATATATTTAGGTATCTGCATTTTCATACCAAATAACAACGAAAACTAAAACTTTTAATCTACAAGTAGGTTGTCATAGCAAAAAATAAACCTACAAAGTAATAGTAGCAAAGTGACGAAAGAAACCTAAATATTTCACCATAAAACCCCCAAACCTCTATGTAACAATCGACGAAACTTCCCTATAAAACTCTTTGGAACCGACTGCAAAATTCTCCAAACTTCTCTAGAAAACACTCGAAACCTCCTTATAAAACACTCGAAACCTTATAAAACACTCGTAACCTCCTTATAAAACACCCCAAACCTCCTTATAAAACACTCGTAACCTCCTTAGAAAACACTCGAAACCTCCTTAGAAAACACTCGAAACCTCCTTAGAAAACACTCGAAACCTCCTTAGAAAACACTCGAAACCTCCT
>JAHZNB010007381.1:0-15750 GCA_027744295.1 Callyntrura guangdongensis | reverse complement strand
TCTTCATTCCCCTGCACCATGTCATTACGAACGTAATCTTTTGTCGAAACCCCCAATCTAAACGGACACGCACTTATGCTTCGATTTTACTCTCATCTTAGTATAGGGTTAGCGCACGGGGGTAACTTAACCCAAAAGTTTGAATCCAAGCCCTAGGGGTTAACCCCTAACGCCCATCTTCGTATTCATAAGAGCTATTCACCATATATATCGATTGGCGAAATCAGAATTTTAAAAATCGTTTTCGGTCAAAAGTTATCATGTTGACAGACAAACAGGAAGATAAAGTTATTATCTACCTTTCGTTAGTAGTGATAACACGCAGTCAGTAGATAATACGGTATTGCTAAATTACTATCAGCCTGTAAGTTACGTGACATCACCGTTTGTGTCAACGTTCCTGTACTGTCGAATGTTTGGAACGTATACAGAATTCATTAAAATAAGAAAAACCGTACAAAGTAAAGGTGAAAGGATTTCCTGGGTTCTTTAATAAAAAAACTAATGCTAAACAAAGCACCGACGATTGCCACTCAACATTCAAAATTAATGACTTTAGAAGGTTGAAGGTGGAGTGGTACGGCAATAGCAGAACAGTCAAAGCAAAGTCGTTAGAAAACAACTCTGCTAGTTTGCTGGGACGAGGTAGCTGGAAGATTTTTGACTGCTGGTTAGTAATGGATTGCAGACAAGTACATACTATTAATGCGTTGTTCAGCATGCGTCAGTTTTATGGCCCATTCGGAGTGTCCAGGGAATTTAAAAACGGAAAGTATTCTGAAGTAGTGTACAAATACGTTTTTCCATTGATGACATATTATGATGCACAAAGTGTAAGCTATCTGCCTTTCTTGGGAGAAAATGTAGACAACCTTCTTATTTAACCGTATCTTGTTGCGACTTGCGACCCTACATATTGGTGCAGTTATCTAATTAAACATGCGTTCTACTTTACTTTACTTTTCGGAACTTTCATTCATAACATTTTCTCGTTTCTAGAATTTTGGGAGACGAGACTCACCCCGGAATAGCACCGAGGACTTTTGCGGAAATCTTTATGGTGGCAGAGGAAATGTCACAAAGTTACGAAACCACTGTGAGCTTCTACGTGCTGGAGTTGTATAATGACAGGTTGATTGATTTGCTGAGCTGTAGTGGCACTGGAGGAGGTCCAGGAGGAGCGGGAGAATCTGACAAGTTGGAGATTAGAAGGGATCGTAGAGGAACCGTCTGGGTGTCAGGTATTTGCATTTTTTGAGTAAACGATAAGAAATAAATATGTCATCAAAATACAGCAAATGAAAGCTTAACCTTATCATCAGTCGCAAAATTCAATTTGTTTTTGAGATTGAGTATAAGCCTGATTGCATTTTGTACATAAACCCCACACTGTCTGCGTGTGTTAACGCAAAGAAGTTGTAAAGCTCAACAATATTCTTTGTCGATGCCTAAAACCCTGATTACTTTTCCTGTTGTTGCTTCCGCTTTCTCTCTCTCAAAAAGACTTATTTTCTACTATTTCAATTCCCAGGAGCTCGAGTACTTCCTGCCGAAAACAGTAGCAGTTTGGAAAGGAGCTTCCGACAGGCGCTTACTGCTCGACACACTGCCGCAACAAAAATGAATGACAGAAGCTCTCGGTCTCATCTAATTGTCGGATTAATTATCGAAACAACGTCGAAAGTGAACGGAACTGTACTTCGGGGCAAGGTAAGAATTCAACCAGCATTATCTTCTATGTACCTACAGTGTTCCTAAAGTTAACTTTTTATGACACTGTCTACAAAACACTAAACAATGTCCTCGAAAACCACTGATTAAATGTTTTATAGTACTTACGCCTTTTATGGTAATGAATTTTACCTTTCCTCGTAGTAGGAAGTACTGTTGATTTAACCAAACTCGTTTTTGTTTATATTCCGGCTTAAAAAGACTTTTAGTATGACTAAGGTATGACCCTTACAGTGATGCCCCATACTTCTACTTATGAAGTCCCCATACGCAATGCAGTATGTGAAGAATATGATGCTACATAACATCTTTTAGTACCCTATTCCATGCAATACGTTTCGTTTCATCAACTCTACAAAACGCTCGCAAACGTATTTTTACGACATGTACCTTTTCCAAGAATGAAAGTTTATACTAGCTGGAAAGGATAGGAGGAAACAGCTCCTGTTTTAAGTTGTTTTTTGAAAAGAGGGAAAACTTTCTTTACTCGGGGACAAGTTTAGGGCAGGGATGGTACAAGTACAAATAGAAGGAAAGAAAGAGAAAAGAGATACTTTGTAGAAATAACATAAAGAAGAAAGTTTTACTAAACATGTGCATGTCTCAGAAAATTAAAGTAGCTTTTGATTTCTTGGGGAACATACAGCTCCGTTTGCTTTTCATTCATTACTATCATCATATCAGCGTCATCAGCCGTGAAGTCATCATTCAGATCTGAGGCGCTGTCCTGACAGTTTCATTGAGCGTTTTATACAAGAAATGTAAACTTCAACGAGTTTGCAATCTCCAGAGCATTCAAATTCCAAATATGTAATTATCCTTATGAGTTGAATTCTTGAATATTATTATATGGTACTGGTACTGCAACACGCAATTTCGTTAGCTGTGTCAGTCCCCTCCCCTGATACACAAACACACGAAGTAATAAAACTTTGATATTACCAGTAAGTTTTTCCTAATTAAAAGAAATACTTGGTTCATTATTACCAACGTGGATTCAAACGGAAAATATATAAGTAGAAAATTGCATAGTTATAGAATTCAACGGCTTAACGGGTACATTACCTAACTACATTACATACAAGACATGTGTAAACTTTACAAACCCAAATAAATACTAACGTAAGAAGCAATGGCCCTAAATAAAACAGGAAGTATTTGGAAGAGAAAAGCGTATTAAATATAAATATCAGGTGTGTAGTTTGGAGTAAGAAAAATAAACAGAGAAAATGAAACACTACGATCAAAGTAAACTACTATGTATGTTAAACTAGAACTTTACCTTCTGCTTTTATTTGAAGAATAAAGCGTTCTAGAACAAACTTTGGTAAGGGTTGTGCCCTTTAGAACTAATAAAATGAGTATACAAGCAGCTCATGTCTAATTGTTGGAAATCAGCTATGTTGTTACAATATAGACGTTAATAAAGTCATACTCACTCAGTATATTCTCTAATTATAAAGGTATGAGTTTATTAGTGTAAATTAACAGAAATCAAAAATCAAATGGAGAGTATTTGGATCTCACTCTCGAACATACTTTTTCGATTTCTTGTCAGCCCTTTACTTTTTTGCTGAATTAAATAAATGGAATAGGTTGAAGTTCAGTGTTCTTATCGAAAATACACGCACTGCGTATAGATATGTACAAGGTACGTTGAAGACCTATTGCATATAATTTTGGGGGAATGATGAATAGCTATAATATGTATCCTTGCTACAGGCCAACTTTTTTTTACAATAAAGAACAATTCTCAACGAGTATTTGAGAGATACGCTGGGTATTGGGTATTGTACAAAGTCAGTTTGTCCAAAACGTGCTCAACTTCGTATAAATATATATATTCGATAATCACGTATTTTCTGTCTCGAAATGTCTTACAGATCAGTCTTGTAGACTTAGCGGGGAGTGAGCGCACCGGAAAGTCTGGCGTGTCAGCGGATACTTTACGAGAAGCAAATGCCATCAACAAGTCCTTATCCGCTTTTGGGGATGTCATCAACGCACTAACCACGGATCAAGCTTTTGTGCCATACAGGTATGTGTGTCTGTGCATGGTCTCACGTGCATAAAGAAACTACACGTTTTTATCCTCTTGACTGTTCTTACACGCCTATTCAACTAAAATACGTAATCCCTTGAATTGCCTGTTAGCTCAAGAGAGACGCGCGTGTGTATGTCAGCGACAACAAGAGCCATTATGTAGAACGACAGTTCTAGATAAATATATTTTTATATAGACGTTAGATAGATGGTTTGCAATTTTTGGTTTCATTGCTCTTACAGTCTTTCACTTTCAGAGAAAAAGATGTCGAGTGAGGGAATGAAAGAATGGAAGCCGTCACGTCCACAGAGGCCGTTTGTTTCTCTCTCTTTAGCCACTTCACACCAGCCCATTCTTTCTTGCGTGTGTAGTGCTTTTCATTCGCGTAGGGTGATTCAAAGTTTAGCAGCGACTGTCAATAATACATTCTAGGACATCGGAACTTGTTCTAAAACGTTTACGTCAAATGAAAATAGGCTTGGTTGTGTGTACTCATTAATCATCTTGGTAGGAAAGAGGAATAAGCTTTTGTATCTTTCAAAACCGGGAATCTAGACAGAAAAGTCTAGTTCTGGTTTCCTGTATAATTGCCCAACTACTTGTTTTCATGAAAGTACAGAGAAGCACATTGTTTTCCCAGTTTTGAGATACTTTTTAGATCGCCGTTGAATACTTGTTCCTTGGGATGGATCACTAGCATCATAATAGCCTATTTGAAAACTATAGTTTTAATTTTGCCTTTTTTGTGAAAGCACCCGCATTGTTGCAAATTAATTTGGTATTTTTTCGTTTTTGTTTCCGTCTGGACGCTTTTGGATTATTCTAGAAATAACAAACTTACTCTCCTGATGCAAGACAGTATTGGAGGGAACGCAAAAACTTTGATGTTTGTAAACATCTCGCCGTGTAGTTTTAACTTGGAGGAAACCGTGATTTCCCTCAGCTATGGACAGCGACTCAAACAAGTCACTAACGGAGCCACGAGAAATGCCGAGTCCAGAGAAGTGGCCAGATTAAAAACTGTAAGGGCTTTTACAAAAAAATGATAAACGCGAGAAATCCTACGTGTATGACGATATATATCCATTAAATCCTCATGATACTTTCCTTTTTGTGTTTTGTTACCGTATCCATATAACCTCTGCTCCTCAACTTTTACCAGTGACCTGTTATCAGTATCAGTACACCTAATTCTCACGATTATCGTGTCTAGCATTTCCTGCTTTTATTTTTGGTGTAATTGCCGTCTCCCTTGAAAATGGGTGCATGTAAGTTTAGTCTATTTATTCCCTTTAAATCAGAACAGAATCATTCGGAATGATCTATATAAAACGCTTAATACGACAAGATAGCTATAAGCAAGTTTAGTGCGGATGCCTTATTATAACCTTGGGTAACCCGAACCACTTGCTACATGTCTGTCTTATAACGTTACTAGCGTGACCAGTTGCACGCATTTTATCAAGCGTTCAAATCTAGCTAAATCTTAAAGGTCCCAGCGTGTAAAGGGGCCAGAGTCTAAAAGGTAAAATAGTCAGAAGGAACTATCCCCGTCCCGTATACCAACCGGACTCACTATTCAGTGCGACCCGTTGCTAAGCGGGACAAAATAGGACATGCAAATAGCAAAAAAGAGAAAGCAGCAGTAGAGTACAACAGAAGCAAGTAACGATGTATTCGTAGTGGTAGTAGTCATAATAGTCGTCGACAATGATAACGACAAAAATCACAAAAGTCGAAAAGGGTTTAAGTTAAAAACCTGGAATTTGACGCCGCGTTAGATAAGAATGTTATGAATGTATTGTGAAAGTTTCATGGAAATTGGTCCAAGCGTTTCCAAGGAGATCGAAAGACAAATAGACAGACACATACATGATAGTTATACATAGGTATGATCGTGGTACCTTGTAATAATACAACAAGGTTTCGTCAGTCTGGGGCATGGGAAGTAGAAAGGTCCATGTTTTGAACCCTGTTATCAATTATGAGGTTCCAAAAGCAATCATTTGTATCTTACATAAATGTTTATTCTGGCACATAATGTATATACGTACCTACCTTTTGAGAACGCACTGTAACGCAACACAACCCTCATTCACCACCAGCATCCTTGTTTGTCCATGATAATAAGCCGCCATCATCATCATGGTTGCCTAATTCCCGTTTCTAGTAGCATCGTAGGTTACCCTAAACCCTCTTTTACTTTACTCGTGCATCTCTTTTTTTGACCGTCCCGCCTTATCATATCTTGGCTCCTTGCTCCTCTTGTTTCAGACTTTTCTTAGAATTCGTTTTCTGAGTGTCTGAAATCATTAAAAACTTTCTTTCCTTTCGGAACCCAAAAGATCATGGTTTTCTACGCACACAATGCTGCTTATTCGCTTATTATGACGACCACGTACCTCCTTTCGTATGAAGTAGTGGTACAGTATCTGATATGCTGATAGGTTTAAACATTTCTGTCTGTATGTTATGTGTCCGGCTGTCCCCTCTCAAATTAAATTGAAGAATGGTCAAACGACTTGACAGTTGAATTTTGATGTCAATACAAACGTATTTTTAAGCGTATATAAATGCGCGTCTGTTTATTAGGCTTTAATTTCCCAGCGCAGTCGGTGTGGGTTCTTAAATGAAATGTAAGTTTTGTCAACCACCGCGCTACTTGTTCGCCGTGCTAATGCACTAAAGACTGTTTACTTTTTTCTGTGCAAACTATATTCTAGGCTGTCATGTTCATATATTATCATGGTTGTTTGGATCAAGATCACAACCAGCATACATCGATGTCATTGCCTGTTTACCGTGTCACCGCATTCCATATCCCTCCATCTCCTCGAATATTTCACTTAATTTTGGCCTACTTGATAAACGTCAGAGTACCGAAATCCTGCCATCTTCAATTCCATTTCTTTTTATACTTTCCACGTAACAAAATTCAAATAACATTTTTCATCATCATGTCAGTGTGGAAATCTTACTAAAAACATTTTACTTCTAATGATGGGGGAAGAGAGGAAAGCACTTCCATTTTGTGACCACATCTTTGTCCATTTTGCTAACGACTTTTCTCTTTCTCCATTTCCTTTTTTCCTTCCCTAAATTCAACCATACTTTAGCGCTAACACCGAAATTTTTAATTTTCTTCTATGCTATTCAGCTACGCTTGCACTGACAAAATGCCGTAGTACTACTAATTGTATTGCATACTTCTCTGTTTGATTCTCATCAATTGTTTCTCTTTGTTCTATTATTCTATTATTCTCCCTGTCGTCGCTGCCTTTTTTCCCTCTCGTCACACATACATATACTGTACGTACGCCACAAAAA
Source organism: Callyntrura guangdongensis (assembly GCA_027744295.1). NCBI lineage: Eukaryota > Metazoa > Arthropoda > Collembola > Entomobryomorpha > Paronellidae > Callyntrura > Callyntrura guangdongensis. The sequence goes on along the minus strand of JAHZNB010007381.1, from coordinate 8,648 downwards.
CCATTTCACACGCCACCACTATCACATCATGACTCAACGATGAGTTTAGTCTGACGGGAAGCAGAAAACCACTCAAAGTTTTGGACCAGTGGGAAAACAACTACCATCATCCTTCTCTCGGTTGTCTTTCTCGCTTCCACCATGATTGCATCAGAGATTTGATATCCTTCACCCTCCCAACTACAACTGCTGTTTTTCTGTAATGATGTCAGATTTACATCTTCTAATCCCTCATCTTTATCTACTCATCTACAATCATCTCTTACTCATATGTTATCCTGTTGCTGCCCCTGCATCGTTAAAGCATCAGTCTTCTTTTCGCTGATTTTTTTCCTGGTTTCAATGATACTACTGCATCAATACCACAATAAACCTGTTCGCACATCAACTAGCTAGATTTTTGTGTAAGGATCAATTATCCTGGTTATGTGATCAACATTGACGTCTTCCTTGTCATCATAATCATGTTCATCAAAGTCCTCATCGTCGTGCAAGCAGAGCAGCTACCACGTCTTGTGTTCCAACTCGCTCTTCAACTAAAAAAGTATATATCAATCTTTACGTTGGTTTGGTTCTCTCATCTTTCACGAAAAACTCTCATCTTGCCTTAGTAGCCAACCCTTTCATTTTCCCGTTTATCTTTGTCACCGACGTAATCATGGTCTCGGTGTTGCCAGAGAAACACTGCCGAAACTTTCACATACTTGTGTTGCTTTTTTTCCTTCCGTTGAGCTGAGGCCCAGCTTGACTCGAATTTCCCTTCATGTACGTGTGTATTTATTTCAGATTACTTGTGTGTCATACTTTCTCTGTCGTAATAATTGTTGACTGTAGTATTGAACGCAGCTTTTATATTACCTATGTACCTAGTTATGTTGAGTAGGTGTATAAGTACACCTATATACACTATACTTTTTATGTAATTTGATTTAACACTTTCATCTCTGCTTCTCTTTTCCTTCCTACACGCTTTGATGACTACCAATCGTACCAATATATGTATTTCAATATATATTGAGTCAAATTCATTTGTGTGTAAAATTAGTTGTGGAGATTAAAAAAATGTATCTAGTTAGTCAAATTATAGATTGATAGTGCGCCCAGGCATAACAGTATATTCTAAAAAAATATTTTTATAAATGTGTTACTGTCCGTATTCTCGCAAAATATGAGAACTAACAGCGATCTTGAGTGAATAGTAAGTATGCTGGAATTTTATTGTATTTGCTCATGTACATTAAAGCGGAGACCACAGAAAGTATGTTGTTAAAGAAAGTAAACCCTATGAATAAAGATTTTATGATCAAAAAGGTGTATTTGGTCAAACAGCTGCTAGCTTTACCGGGTATACAGTAATACAGTATTTAAACTACATGGCAAGGCAATGGCAGTATGAACCGGGGAATGAGGGGTATAAATCTCCCAAATGATATAAAGATTTAAAATTAAGTAGATTACAGGGCCAGTTAGCAGGCTGGACCCAATGTTGGGGTCCCTCGGACCCAATTTTGGGGTACCTTGCAACAATTAATTTTAATCATTAGTTAATTGACGAGTAACAAAATCTGTTATCGTGTAACGCAAAACTAAACACAGATTCAAATTCTTCATAAAATTTTGCATCTTATTGTCGTGGCAATTAAAACTCTGCCGCGGCATACCAAAGTTATTAAATAAATAATTTAAAAAAATGTTTGTTGCTATTTTATTGTTAGTGGTTATATTATGATGTTGTTAAGAAAACATCAAAATGCAGTAATTTATTCCTCTTGCAATTTACTCAAACCCAATATTGGGTCCCGCCTGCTAATTGAAGACTTAAAATTACTTAGAAATGCAACATATGACTATCCCCCCTTTCCTCCTGTTTCTGCAGCTCTATTTAAACACATGTATGGTTGAAACTGACAAAAATAAGAGGAGCAAGAATTCGATCTTCAGCACAGCAGAGTACTACTATAAACAACCTTTTCTCTGGAAAAGCATTCTTCTTCAGAAGTATGAAAGAGTTCGTCAAACCTACTCATCTTCATTTCATTCCGTATTGACAAGAAAGTTTTGAACGGAATGTGATTTCAGAAGAAAATGTGCTGTATTCTACTGTTTCCTTTTGAAAGCGTAACTGGAAACGGGAGGATTGTTAAGTGAAGTGTGATGTTGTTCGAGCTAAGAACTACGTAATTCTCCTTGAATTTCGTTTTATATGTGTTTTTTCTATTATTCCTCGGTGTCGCAAGTCGAGCCTCTACATTCTAGAACTCTAACATTTCAGTTATCTTCCCGTGTTCATTCGGGTTTCTTTATGTTATCTTGTGAGCACACTAATCAGCACGAAACATTAAAGATCAAACATTTTCTGTCGACCTTGCTTTCTCTTACTTTGTTCACTTTTACAAAGTATAAACGGCACATTAAGTCAACTGAAAATTGATATACTATTTAAAAGTTTCCAAGAAAATGAGGCAGTAGTAGTAGTTATAGTGCTGATGGGAAATTTCCATTGTGCACAAATAAATGTAACACCTTTTTAATCACATTAGTGTAATTTGCAAAATGCATTAAACTGCCCTACCACCGGCATAATATGGTACGGCACCGGTAGGAGTGCAATATGTGTTATTTATTACCATACTGTGCGTATTAATAAGCAATAAGTTGAGTGTACAGAGCGTAATTGTCACAATAAAACTTACCTTTTTCGTTTATTACTTTTCTCAACAAAATATACATGCTAGCGAACAAAGGGAAGGAATGAGGGTCTTCGTCACAATCATATAGTGACAAAAAATTATCCATGACGTTTTATGGCCAGGGGATTCCTTTTTTTAACTACATTCTTTCGTTTTAGAAACAGGAATACGTCCTCTGAAGAACGTCGACTTTTAAAGATACAGCTTTAATTTAGCTCCTGTTTTTTTCTTTTTAATTAAAAATCCTACACAGATCATTCAACGGATGCGGCGTGGAGAGATGCCTTCTGATGCTGAGGATGCTTTCATGTAACGGAAAGTGTTCCGATTTGGGCCCAAATGCAGCTCAAGATTGAAAACTATATGCAATGCAATAATAAAAAAAATCTTCTTTAAATTAATATATACTTGGGCAAAAGATTGGCGTGGAATTGTATGGAAATCTGAAAGCTATTGTATTTTTGTTACTATTATCCTCATGGAAATTTTATTATTACCGTTCTTTGTAGACACGTTTTATTGTTTTATTGTTTGTAGTATGTACATTATATTGTAAAGTTGAGCACGCCGCACACCGCTGCTCACGTGCTCAATACGGGCAAGAGTATAGCTTGTAAAATGGAAAGGTACGTGAATTTTTTTTGTTAAAGTTGTGTGTTTTGTTCGCTGCGAAGGGCAACCAATGTTTCTGTGTCTTTCCCCTTTTTGGGATGGAAAATTCAATTTGAAAAATGCTATTGATGGGGATACTGTTTTAGTGTGATAATGATGGAAGCACGCCAAACAAATGAAACAAATAATGCAATTTATTATGACAAATAGGATAAACGAATCACGTAGCCCCAAAAGACTCGAAAACAAATTATTTTTTCATGCTAAAAGAAACCCAAAGTTCCTTTCCGTGACAAGGGAAACTTGCGTTGGTGACAACGATGACTGATTGTAAGGGGGAACTATATAATATGTAGTAAAAGAAAGAAATTTTGTTAAGTCATTTTCAAGTTACGAGACATAAAAACACACAAAAAATTTATTTCACAATATTTATTACCATAACCATATATATTTTTGGTAGGGAAGTAAACTCATACATACATACATATTATATATTATGCAATATATAGATTGTTACATTACGACAGGTAAAACTCAATTAAAGAATTAGATAATTAAAAAGTGTGCTTACAATTGGAAGTTACTAACTTCCTGGTTCAACACTTCAACTTTGCAATTGTTGTTTCATTTTGTTGCTTTGTTACAATAATAATAAAAGCGATAGAATGTGTGTTGTATAATCTGTGGTAACATAAGATTTAATATTTGCCGATTTTCCACAAATTAATGTAATTTGATTTTGAGTGGATGATAAGTGGTACATATAAATGTAATATCTAATTTGTGCATACCTGCTATTACGTGTATTTAGGTACTATATTAATAATTCCATACATATTCATAGACATGAGATGAGAGGTACATCCAAATTAGTACAATAGTTTATTTTAGTTTCCAATAGCAGTAATTTTATTTCATGATAATATTCAATATTTTGTTACGTTTATATTGTTAATTATTATTATATACCCACATATAATATATACATATATATATACATATATATATTCGGTTCTGTGATAATCACGATACACATAGGATTAATATTGATGATGGTAATGATGATGATAATCGAGATGATTACCCCGACTATAATTTGGAAGACAAAACGCAAAATAAAGGATAAACATAAGAAAACACATTGTGCCAATTTTTTACTTTGTACGTCTATGCATTCATATTTCACAACAAATTGTAACCATATTTTATTTTTCACCAGAATACAGCCGCTATAGTAAAGCATTACAATGGGTACAACGTTTGCAGGAGCGCTGCGTACAAGTTTGGTTAGGTACGTGTTCGTCGCAAGCTTACTATCGCACGGAGCACCTCTTTGTTTGTCTTGGACAGACTACCAAGCCGTTTTTGGACTATCTGGATAATATTGACTTATAAAAACGCTCCTTTCCTCTGCAGCGTCTGGAAATTGTTAATTTGTTTGCAATTCTATTGCAATTTCCAAATGAAACATACACATGCTACACACGTATATTTCTAAACTGAGATATTCTCGTTACTTCAATAGCATATTTATAATATTAAACTTCATAAACTCCTTAAACATTTTTTGCTCACTATGAACTGTGTTACGAGTTACGACTAAAAAATTATCCCGTTGTTCCAAGGATACTTCTTTATTGAGATTTGGCTTGAATATTCTCTGTAAAACTCTTGCTAATACTGGTACTGGTATGCATCATGCATGCATTGATGTATATATTTATTTCTGTGAATATAAAGATAATATATAGATAATATACAGATTTATTGTGTTTAACTCAAATACCATGAATTACTCCTTTTTTAAAATATCATTCAGTCTGAATACTGCACTCATAAACTGACCATTTATCTGCATGAAAATACACATCAACTTTCGTAAATACAATTCACATTAAAACTATTGACTACAACACTGGAGCCTGCTTTCCAGAAAACTAGAATACTTTTCCTGGTTTTTCTAGACTCTAGAAGACTGATTAATTACCCTACATACCGGACAACTCTGAAGTTAACCCGCATCTTCATCAACTCTTGGCGTTCCTGCTGCCTTATCACTACTTCTTTCCGTAATGTTTACCCGCTGACGTATACTTTTTTTTGACTATATATCATAACATATCTGTCAATTTGTAGAAATGTTAATGGTGTGAGCATGTTTGTAAATGTGTACATGAGATCTTCATTCAATGGCAGCAGCAGCAGGGGTTTTTGTTGAGTTTTCCAAACTATTAGGTAACAACAGTAGTACTAGTACTAAACATAAAATTTATATATATTTATTTATATACTATAACATGTAATAAAATTGTATTTTTGGAATAGTAAACGTTTTCTGTTAAGTCTTATACATTTCACAGGAGAGCATTATATGATTATTAGTATAATAATTGTAGACACGAACTACGACACACATTGTATAATGAATATTTAGTACACATATAAAGTATATATTTTGTTTTGTTGATATCTTCTTAAACTATTCCGAGTTTTTTTTCTTAGCTCATCTCTTGTCCCCACCTGCCTACTGTTGTGGAGCTAGAAATGATGGTGTGTATATACAGTATACAGTACCGCCTAAATAAGTAAATAAACACAGATTATGGAAATGGATCTCCCTACAAGTAAACTGCTTTCTACTAATGTCTCTCCGAGATCTGTATGGTTATCTTTATTAAAATGTAGTTGATTTGACTATGACCACTTTATATACAAGCATTGACAATGACAATATACAAACTTGTTGCTAAAACACGAAGATATATACTCTTGGAATTAATAATAATTTTATAACTGGTGTCAGTTTAAATCAAAGTGTAATTATTGGTAGAAGACAGTAACTAGCGGTAGAGTGACACTTTTCTTTAGTTTAGCCACGCACGAGAGAGAAAGAGATCTGCGTTCTATTTCATTAATCTTGTTGACGCTACTAAATATAGAGGGGATGGTGGAAATAAACTCGATTTTTGGCATTTCAAATCTACAACGTGGTAAAAGTTAGAAAGTCATACAGAATAAAGCAATACCTGCAATATGATAATGTGCGAACCAACAACGATGACCGGGAAGTAAGTATAATGTGGGGCATTGATACACTGTAATTTTTTGCCAAAAAAAGAGAAAACGTGTTTCCAGCTCTAACCGCACATACACCGACTAGATCATTATCCATGTAAAAGAAATCACCCAGGCTCTACCTAGATACTCATTAATTTTGATTATACAATATTAAGCAATGTTTGATTGTAATTCCTGTGTAAACGTATGAAGTGTCCTTTCAAAATGATTTATTCAATGCCAAATAAATTCTGTATATTTTCTACAAAAATGTCTAGATACATAATGTGTAGGCATGTGCATTGGCGTTGTAATGTGGGTGGCCTTAACTTGTGATCGAGAAAGAACATACGTGAATTTGAATCTTCTCTGATCCAATCTGTTCCGTAGTCACTCCACTCATACCGTATACATTTCTCGATTTTTGCTACCTTTTTTACACATTACTCCTTTGATGAAATACAATTCAATTATGAGCCAGACACGAACACACATTGTTTATATGAATAAAAGCATTGATATTGGGGTACACTGTGACAGTATCGGTAGTTCACAATTCGCAAAACTCACTGATAAATCCAAATGGACGCAGAATAAACCCAACAGTGTGAGCAACAGTCATGTAAATATTATAGACACAACAAGATTAATTGCATTCCGGTGAAAAATAACATATCCATATGAAATATTTAAATTATGTAAGATGATTTATCTCTTAACAAATAAATCCACTCCAAGTTCATTTTTAATCCATCATCATGGATGCAACTGTTAGAGCCGGCGTATAACTGTAGCAGTACACGCTCCTGCTTCATATCCAACTGGAAGCAGTAATTGAATGACAAAATTATCCTATACATGGATGACTCTGTGGCGTGACAATTTTTGTTTTTTTTTGCCTTGCAACGTTAATACAGCAAGACAAAATTTTTCGATGCTGTAAAATTATTTTTTTGCTTAAAATATATTTAAACAAAAGCACTTACCTAACCAGGCTTTAAACTTTCTAGCTGGGTGAGAAAAAATATGCTCTCGCAAATATGAACAGTGAATATTTATTTTTTAACCACATGACACGACAGTTTGTGCATTCTTATTAACCAAGCGGTCTGGGCTTTTAGAAGAAATTTTTAAGCCATTTTACACATAATACAATACAATAAGTTTAATCAAAGCCCTCAATGATGTGCAATCGATATCTTTCTGTTTCTGAAATTCTTCCTCGATATGGGAAATGTCCCGCACTTTACATGTTCTATTTGGGAGGCTTAGATATGCATTGCGTACGGACGATTTATTGTTTTGGATTGCTTTAAAATATTGTAAAAATTCAAGCGAGTATCGTCAATTATTTTTTGGTGAAAAAGTAGGTGTAAAATGTCGAAAGCCAACTCTGTCTTACAACTTATTTGACCGTGTATATTCTTAACGTATGTATGTATGCCGGTAAGAAAAACAAAACACAACTATTGTAAATGAGAAGCTACTTCAGCACCAAGACTTAATAGTTTTTGCTTGTGTCGAGCTTGAATCGTGTTGATTTTTTACACTCAATTTAGTTTTTTATTGGTTCTCGGTTAGAATGGCAAGTGACAAACTCCCCTACTGCATGGTTGACTACCGGTTTTTTAAACCATTCAATTGTGGCAACTGGAAAAGACGTGGATGCAAGTTTGGAAAATAAAAAATGAAGCTATGCAATAGTGGCAAATAAAAAATCAAGATATAGAACGGTGACAACTTAAAAACGTTAATACAAACATCATAAGCAAAAAAACCGCTGTGAAAATCTGGCAATCACAGGAAAGTCCAAAGGTTTCGAGATTGCCATCTTTGTACATTGAGCTGATAATATAATAATCCAATAAATACAATGCTAACAAATCAAACTAGGTATATTTTCGTCATCAATTTACCGTCCATAATATACTTGTAAAACATGTAACAAAAGACTTTGTTTGGGATAAATCGACTCCCTGCCTATGAAACATACAATTGTCAGTCCGTTACGGCGATGTAATAATTGAAACAAACAGATACATACATATGTACATCTGGTTCTTGAAATCGAATTGATATAGAACTCGTGCGTCATAACGTTCTTTTTATCCTGTCATTGGATTGGAGTTCAGTTTCCTTTTTCGTGATACCACTCGCCGTTTTGGCAAACAGCAGATGCGTTATAAATTTTAAATTAGTTACAGCAGTATAATAACTGACACTTTTACTTCGATCCTGTCTACGACTTTAAAAGTGGGTTTAGCTTCAAAAGTTCTGGGGTGCTCA
>JAHZNB010007380.1:0-12859 GCA_027744295.1 Callyntrura guangdongensis | reverse complement strand
TAAATTCGTGCATTGCCATAAAGAAGTTCGTGGTGTTTAATAGCATTGCATCAAAATAGTTAACTTTCAGTTCGGTATTCACAATTCCCACGTTCCCGACAGGAACCGCCAGTGACTTGCAACTTCGGATCACTCGGACCATTCTCACCCTATCCCAACGAAGACCTACTTCTTTCGTCCACCGGTGTAAAGTTTTTTTTGACACGTTGTTTACCGAGCAACAAATTTTGATGACAACGTAAATAATGCTTCCAGAAAATACAGCCAGGCCCAGTCCAGCCAGCACTAGTACCGGACTGTGGATAAGCAAACCGATATACATACTTGCTAGGCTGATCTCCAAGCCAGCACCCCCTATTGAGAGACAGCTAGACATACACAGCTTTTCGAACTCGTACATACCATTCCTATCCACGGTCAGCTGTCTGTACAGCGATATCGCTGCGGGGGTAGCGCGCTGCTGTAGTAAAATTGTAACTACACTTAAATATGTAGAGGCAGACGTAACTCCCAAAGTTATTAAAGTTCGAAAAGTGATAAGAACAAAGTGCAGGAGGACAAGTTGAAAAGCACAACGCCCCAATTTAATTACAGGATGGTGAATACAAGCAGCGATCCAGTGTAAAAGATTCCCAATTAGGTTCACCAGGAAGGGGGATGTTTGTTGCGAAGAAACTAAATGATCGAGAGTGATTATCATAATGTAAACGGGATCCCAATTGAAAAGCACAGCTATGAAGACTAATACATTAAACATTACTGTTGTAAATACACAGAATAATATTACAAGTGTTCCAACTATATCCATTTTAGGACGAGGCGTACAACTTTCAAAATTTTGACACGGCAAAACTCCATTTTCGCGGGATATTTGAAGCCAAAGATCTTCCATGTGGAAACGCCAGTTAGCATGATTCACCACTGTCGGGAGGTGAAGGTTGTAACACATTTGGAGGGCTATAGAACAGCAAAATATTACAATGGCGATAATGCACACAAACACTTGTTCCGTTCTAAACAGCGTTCTCCGAAAAGGGTATGCCATCAAAAATATCCCAAAGAGGACAATTACCAATGCCACTTGGGCTGGTATAAACCCAGCTAATCGGTAGTGAAGGTGGTGCGGGTTTATGAACCACTTTTTTTTATTCGGAAACCATTGTACAGGATACTGAAAAAGTTCCAATTTATTTAGCTGTTGGAGAAGATTTATTCCCCATAAAGTTAGGGAGGAGGGCATTATTGCTTCTTTTATCAAGATAATTCTATGTAGGAGTTATGTCTAGGGTTCAAGTTAGGGAACTGAAACTTGCAAGTTAACTTTGCATTTGCCTCTATGACTGGGTAATTATTTATTAGGTACGAAGCTTTGACATAAAATAACTTGCAAAACATATATTTGTCAAAATTGAGAGTAATAATGGTTAGAAAGTTAGCATAATGTTAGATTATGGTAGAAAAAAATATTAGGAATTTTAATAAACCAGTAAATCACCAGCGGTTAAAAACCATTATACAAGATAATACAAAATTACTTTGGAGAATAATAAGTTGGTTTTTTAGCATAACTGAAAGAAAATATATTATTGAACCTTACAGCATATTTAAATCAAATTAACAATTTGAGTTAAGCAAATGTTTGTTGTAATGACATTCAATTTTAATGATTTTAATTTGTCATTGCCGATAAAACCGGCCCTACTTTCAAATATAATTTGGTGGATTATATGGGCATTTACAAGTATTAAATTGTTGACTTTTGATACTTTTAAAGTTTAGTCACTTTTAAGTTACTAAAAAGTTAGTAGTTCACAGTTACTGTTAGTTTTTTAAGTCATTCGTGTTCAATTTTATCTCGTCCGGTTATGAGGGCATCCATAATTTATTCCTTAACAAACAATAAATTTGTGAACATCCGTAAAAACTTGCAATTGAATTTAATCATTTGTCTGAAATGTATCGCTGACTTTGACCAACATAATTTTGAACTACATTATTATATCAGCTGAACGATATAGTTATTATTTAAGTTTTTTCCAATTTTTCAATCCGGAAAACTGTTTGCAATTACACGAAATAAAAATACTGTCATTATCTACTTACAACTAATTATATCATAAATGTAGCCAAAGTCGGTATAAAAACCGACTAGTTATAATTTAGTTATAATAGATAATTTTCATGGCATAATTTTTTGCTGGACAGAAGCAGGAACCCAACATAATAGAAGGTAATAATGGTAATAATTTTAAGTACAAATTTGCCAACGGATGAATAATAACTTGTAATGACAACGGTGTTTAAATTTCTGACTTTCTTTCGCTAATAATTACCCCTAAATGAACAAAAAACCAGCTTATTGGCTGCTATAGAAACACCATGAAAGTTTTGTATTGATACATGCTGATTGAGGTGATGTGATAATGACATGATATTTTGGTTTGTCCGTTGGCCTGGTATCGCCATATAAAATTTGAGCTGGATTGGATAAAGTTTAATTTTTGACCCCCCTCCAAAATGAGCCCAAAGAGTGGACCAAATTTGTACAAATCATATTCCAGAGATGCCACTACCCTAAGGTACATGTGTGCCGAATTTGAGCTGGATCGGCTGAAGCGTCTGGCCCTTAGAGTGATGACGGACCTACAGACAAATACTCTAATCTCAACACTCTAATGAAATCTAGATGTCATCGGCGTAATAAAGACAGTTTTAAAGACCTAATAAAACTTTCAAATCAATTACAACCCAAAGGTCAAGGTTATAAAATATTGCAGTTGCGTTGCTGCCTGTTTTCTTGACATGTTTCTAACAGAATGTACTTAAAAGATAAAGCCATTCATGAGAAACCATCATTTCGTAACATTTATTTTCTCCTAAAACCCCAAACTAACTACCATCCTTGAAAACACTTTAAAAATTTTTTTTTACGACGGACAGACAACGTGAAGTTAACATATGACTTCGTAACGCGAATAAATAAATTACCTCAGTTGTGTGGCTAAAGAATGTCTATGCAAAAACGTACCACTTGAAAAACGTAAGTATGGATACCAATACTGTTGGTTGGTACGTTTTTAAAATAATTTATAAGCGTAACGTAATGTTCAGGGAATTTCACAAAGCATAGTATTACAAATGAACAGAGAACCAAACTTAAGATAACGACATATTCCATAGTTTCTCAGGTCATCATAAGCTTCACTCTGTGAACGAATCACATGAAAGAAGTATTTTAACCCACACTTTTAATTATCTTATTTACATATTTTGGGTTATAGTGACATGAATGCCTATACAGCCGTTGTACATGCTTAATTTGATGTTTTTCTAATATTTTACAAAACTAGGTTTATGGTGAAAAATCTTATCATAGTATTTGATATATATATACCTTTCTTACATTCTGTTTTGACCAAACCTATCTGTAATATTCTTGTACAGTTCACATTAGTTTTAAAGCTCATTAAATTGTCAATGCCACTTATAGTGAGTCGCTGTCTTTCACTGCATTAAAGTTATTGCATTAGCTATTCAGTGGGTTGAGCATTTAATACGGCTGAAAATAGTTAACATAAGTGTGTATGCAGGGTCAAAGGTTTAATTGATTTAAATCCAGTATACTGAAATTTCACTCCAGGCAAAGACCGGGTACCCACGTTTTAAAAAATATTTAATTTTTTGTCCAAACAATGGCATATCTTATATTTAAATATAAGGGGACTAGTGAGTAAATATGACAGTTGTTAACAGGAACATAAATGCTTGTACCAATTCTGCTGCTAAGTAGTTCAACAAAATAATTTTAACTTCCATATAATTTTATTTGAGCGGTACAAGTACACACTGCTTTACGACAGTGCGGTTACGATCTCAAAATTTATGCATGTTTGGGGCTAAAATGTGACATTTCAAACAACAACAACCAAAACATTTCTCATGCTTCGCGCCTGTTTTCCACCTTGTCATTTCAACTAGTAATAAGAAAGATCTTTTCTATATGCGAATCCGTTTAAATGACGTCAGAAGATACATATGTATTAGGTAGTTTCACGGTTAATATGGCTTTAAACATAGATGAAATTTGATTCTTTTGGAATAGTCCGTTCTACAGTCCATGGTTACCATAGAGTGTTTTGCGAATTGATACCAAAATGCTTGGAAGAGAAATGTCCAATACACTATAATAAAAAATTTCGAACACAAAAATCCCCGTTGCATAGTTTTTTTGTATCGGCTAGTTTTAGCATTTGAAAGTCACATATATTAGCTTCTCAGATCTATGTAGTTCACAGAAGCAGTTCTTCAACGAATTCCCTACATTGTCCAATATATTAGCTACTACATTTAAAGCCCACATGATTTCAGAGGTTCTCCAGATAAAGGTCCAATTAGCTTTGATAGGTCACTAATAGTTAATCAAGCAATCTTTTATTAGAAATAACATAAAATCATCTAATTATTCTAATTATTGATATATAATTCATTGGCTGCGGGAACTTTTACGACTGGATAAGCCATGCCAAAATTGAGCTATTGTAATAAGAAATGAGTATTTTATACGTGTGATGAACAAATTTCCCACAGTTACCCGGCGTCGCTTTCGCCAATACTAAGTTAGAAATAATTGTAGTATTATTATCAATCGTTGGTAAAACCGTGAACCATGCATACTTTAATAATTTATTAGTGCAATTTACTACAATTAAAACTATTTAAATTACCAAAGCACTCTCTTAGAAGTGCATCTAATAATTACGAATTTCTCACTATCGAATTGATACGTCAACCATAATATAAATGCAATACTGTGAATTCTGTGAATGTCAGATGTTGCGAAAAGAGCTTACTTTCCATCGCATGCTTGACTATTCTCCCACTTGTCAACAGGAGTCCTCCAGAAAAAAATGCGTTTACAATCTTGTACATAAAAGTCCTAAAACTATAATTCCGTCTGTAACTTACGAACTCGCTTTGTTTTAAATTTGAATTTGGTTTAAAATGACCAAATTTAGCTAATTCTCTTGATAAAGCTCGATTGTACTAATCGAAAAGATATCCAATACTCATTTTAGAACTCATAATTTAAAAAATATTTGTTCAAAGTTGTCAGTTCAAGAATTACAACATTATTGCACATCTAATTGTGGAAAGCGGACTCCTGTGCAAACGCCCAGAACCGATCAAACTTTTACACAATGAATGCATTAGCGTGAAGCATTCAAGCAAGTTCCTCTGTCTCGCATCCTAAAAGTGTTTTATAAAAGCACTACGTTTTATTATAACGATTCACACTGCATCAAGTGAAGCAGCATCAACAGGTGAATGTTGTACATGCAAGAAATCACAGCGGTTTCCCTTTTCCACTTCTCAACGGCCAAAATATAAGCACCAGTTGACTACGTGCTGTTAAGCTCATTCCACTATTGCTTTCTTACTTGAGAACACATCACTCGTACAAATAAGCATACTTTTACTTGCACACTCAACACTTACAGCATGTAATTGTGTTTAGTTGTTTACAGATACCACACCACACGGGTAAAACACATACATTAAGGTTGCAGTTCGTAAAATGTAGTCAGGATACAGCTGAGTCATTGGAATATTTGTTTTGAGAACAAGACAACAACTGCAACTGTTGAAAAATGTAAAAACAGTGAATTCTTTTCCTTGCAAGCTTTGAACCAGTGCTCGAGTTAACTCAATGTGATACTCACATGGTGGTCATTATTATCCCCAATAAAGTTTCATATATAATTTAGCATTAATAATAATGGCAAAATTGCTGGTAGAAGACAAAGGTAAAATTGCATACTTAACATTACAGATCATGACGTGAGTCATATAAAATAAGAGAAAACGTATTTTGGCAGAAATTTATCCCTAAAAAAGATTGTACGTTTTTAACGGGGCTGAGCGTTTCAGGCCTCACCAGTGGCCGCCACTGTGTTAGTAGGTCACATAAATCTTGCCAGAGCATTGGACACTAAAATGGAAATTATAAAAAGAGGTTACGCGAATCACAATTTGGAGAGGAAAGCAAGGTTGGAAGTAATTGAAAACTTGCTGAGTGCTGGTGCAAATGCAACCTGGCGGTGTCAATGCAAAGAACGCAAAATTGGGCAGACTACTCATTTTAGTCGAGAATAAATGGAAATGGAACGACATTGCATGTAAAGTGCGAAGGTTGCTGTCAAAGATTAGTATTTAACTGAGACCCAGAATTCCTGACATGGCCAGTTATAAATTTGCAAACTTAGGCCACACACAGGGTAAAATGAAATTAATTCGTGCCCATAAAATTATAGAATCCCTTCGAAGAATAATACAAAGAAATACAGGAAATGAAACGATTTGGACAACAGGAGCAAAGATGACATGTTAAATACTCCTGTTCAGTTGTTAAGCTGAACATCAACTCTCAACGAGATGACTCCTGGGGTTGACTGCATTCAATGAAATTGAATACCACGAAAGCCAGTGTCATAATGTATGTATGTATTGACCAACCTGGAAATTCGAGCTAATTTTAAGGTTGAATTGTACGCCAAAGATTACCCTTTGCGGTACCTAAAATTATATCACATAGATATCACGGTGCTAAGGTATTTATGTGCCAAATTTGAATGGATTGGAAATTAATGATAAACAGTTCCACACACTAAATTTAGGACTAGCTGAAATTGGTAATGGGAAGCGAAAATCAGGTTTGCTGAAAGACTAGCGCATTTTCTCATGCATACAGAGAGTTCAAATGAGCAAACCAACGACAACAAAGTCATCTCACACCAGTCAGGCAGAGAACAGTGTAACCCACAACAGCCTTGAAAAACGGCGGCAAGCAAAACTGCGAAAACTGTTGAACTCAAAGAACAAAAGAAACTAAGCAATTTTCTTTTTCTAGCTGTATCTGTACATTCGTCAATCGATTTGCATCATTTTTGTTAACGTTAGCTGTACCTGTAACAAACCGGTTTTTACTCACCGAAAATAATTCTATTATTGGAAAGACATTAAGTAAGTGCACTTATCTACACTTCAAGTAAATGTGTTTTTTTTTCATTTAATTTTGACAAATGCTCTATTAAACATTTTATTCTTAAACTTTCAGCAAAATGCCTATCAACAGGATCAAACCAAAGTCTTCATCTGGCCAACTAGCTACATGTCTAATGTGTGACAAAATAACTAATAAATACTACTTGGAATGGCACATGAGAATTCATACTCACGAAACACCGTATCAATGCGCCAAGTGTGAAAAATCTTTCACGCGTGCAAGCGCTAGAGCAAGACACGAAAAAGCACATTCCAGGGTGAAAGTGAAAGTAAAGTGCAATTATTGTCAAAAGTGGATTTCAAACAAGGAAGACCTTCCAAAACATATAAAAACTCACTTTGCAGAAAGGTGTCATCAGTGTGGTCTATGCCCCAAATCCTTTTTTACCATCAGAGTTTTGCACGCTCACCTGCGACGACATCTTGGCGAAAGACCGGTCAAATGTCCTAACTGCCTCAAATGCTTTTACACAATTACGGATTTGAAACGTCACTTGGCAACAGCACATTCTGAAGATCGACCTTTTCAATGCGAGATTTGCAAGATGAAGTTTAAAACTAGTAATGGCGTCAGGAAACACACGGCTGTAGTTCATTCAACTGAGACACCATACCAGTGTAACCACGAAAATTGCAACAAAACCTTTAAAACTCGGATATATCTGACGCGGCACCAGCAAATGCATGCTCCATCAAAGGATTACGTTGGTGAGCACTGCAGCAAACGATACTTCACATTAGCAAGACTAAAGTATCATCTTGAAGTCCATACAACGGAGAAATCTTATAAATGTGACCAGTGTACCAAAGCGTTTGTTAATAGGACGCGCTTGTTAGCACATAACCAAACTCATGATGTTGTAAAAATGAGCAAATGTCACAATTGTGAGAAATCGTTTAAGCATAAAGGTAGTCTTTACAGACATCGTAAAACATGTGACGGCGTCGACCAGAAGCACTTTGGTTGAGTATATTGTAATAATGTCAGAAAAAATTCGGACTTTAACAGTCAATTTAATGAAAAGCGCTTCAATAGTTTGTAGAAATTTAGCTTTCAATTACAGTACTGTCATATAAGATGTAAACATTGATATTATTTAAGTACCACAAATATTTGACGTTACCAAAAATTTCATAATTTTACCTGAAGCAAGAAGCCCTCGAGTTTAAATTTTATATTAAATTATTTAATAATAAAATTTGTTATATAAAAACTACATTTGAAATTTGAAGGTTTTTAAATATATCAATTAATTTGTGAGACAAACATATATTACGAATGCAAACGTGTATTTCATTGGTAGGTTAAGTCACATGACTGTTTACATTTGAAAAATTGTTTGTAGCAAGTCTTGTAATGAAACGCTGTGTAAAATATCGAAACATCTGCAAAAGAGTAGATAGATATTGATGAGTAAAAACCTTGGTTGTACAAATATCTCGCTGTTTCATCCCCATCAATTTGTATATCTTTATATTATGTCATATTTTTGATTGTTTGCAGTACATTAAAATTAAGTCATTGTTATTAAATCACACAATCATATATTCTATGGGGTATAATATATGTAAATAAGCAATGCAGTAACTAACTAACTACATGTATTTTGGACAAAAGACCGAAAAAAACGTTGTACGTCTGACGTTCTATTATACCAATTACAATTTTAAGAATAAAGAAAGTTTAATAAAAAAACAACTCCAATTTTATGGTAACATGGTAACAATTGATTAATTGCAAACCAAACTACTTTCTGTGGAACTGTGGGAACACCACAAAACAGTGGGGCTTCCAGTCACAACTCCTCCCCCTTACCCCCCGAAATTTTATGTTAACATTTCAGGATAGAATATGATGGACGGTATTCGGTAGCCGGTGACAGGGGGGCCATGGGCAAATCCCTTCCAAGTCTTCAAACCTAAAACGCTAATCACCTGCCTCCTTCTACGCTTCTTGTCTCGTATACTTGGAGGCATCATGGTAACTCCGGCAGAATTCAAAAATTGCAAGCAATAGGGAGTATGTGTCCACTTATTGAGAAACAGGGATGGCATATCCCCTTCAGGAATTTAAAAAAAATAACATTACAACAGAAGGGATATGAGGGACAAGTAAATCTCTGAGCGTCGCCAAAAGGCTACACGCCTATCAAAATCACTCCCTGAAATGTAACGTTATTTTGTAAAAACAACAATAATAATAATAGTCGATTTATTGTCATCAGACATAAAAAGTTGGAAGAATGAATCTTTTGAGTGATACTAAAGGAATTAAAAACATAGCTAAAATATAATAGAAAACTGTCATGTTTACAATAACAAGAAAAATAAGATATAATAATACAAAATATATACTATGCAAATCAACTAAAACAATTTTGCAATGAAAATTCAATTTAATTTTCAGTTTTATTAAAAACAATGTTCATTTTCTTTGTTTGCGCTAATGCGTATATAACATGTATGCAAATCTTTCAGGCTTATGACACATTGCATTTATGCAACACTTGATACAAAAGTATTTTAGTATTTCTGTAGTCCCTCAATGAATAATACTGTGGGTGCATTTATGGTCACCGTTTAAATTGATTTAAGTCCAGCATACTGAAAATATAATAACAGTCAAGGCCAAGGATTCCAAGCGTTCGAAGAATATTTAAGCTTGTGTCATATGGTGTAAAAATGATTTAGTACATAAATGTGGATAACTATTTTTGACCATTCGTTTCCAATGACGCCACCCTCAAGTGGCTTCAGCCGATTGATTCAAATTTGGCATGTCTAGTTTCCATGCCCCCAGGCACGAAATTTGCTTTCAACCGGCTCAATATTCCCCGTATTTCCCTGAATTTGTCAGCACATCAAAAAGGGCTACCCATGATAATATGGGTATTTACAAAATTCACGGAATTCAATTTTTCCTTGAGTACGTAAACTGCGAAAATTTATAAGGGACATTTCGCACTTTGCACACCTTTTTGGCTTGAACTCAGCACCTCAGAAATGATTTTGTACGGTTGTTTTGGTCGAAAACGCCTAGCCACAAAAAATCCAGGTGTGCGCCTTAATGTTCTTGTGTAGAAATATTCCAACGACTCACAGTTGTCTCCTGACCAAATTCTACGCACCTGCAAACTTTTTGCTTGTAATTTTACTCGGGTGGTGTGGAATCCCTAAGCAAGTAAACACTGTAGATGTGACTGTGCAATCCAATCTATTCTCTACGCCGATCGTGGATGAACGGGCGGCCCCCTCAAGCATGCATTATCTTTTCTGTGTTCCGTGAGCTTCTGCATTATGTCTCGGTACGCGTAATCGTGTAAACATAAACGTACAGGTTCGCTCGCGGAGATTCTCTGCACGCATGCCAGTTTTCTCAGCTTACAATGCAAGAGAGAGTGGTGGTGATATCATTAATATAGGACTAATAATATATCACGTAGGACTAGGACATTGTATGGTCAGATGTGTAATATTTTTAATTTTAATGCCAGGTCGTTATTCCATTACAACAGAGAAAACAACGAAATGTCTGAAATTGAGATTGCGGGTTTCTGGGATTCAGTTATGGAATCAGCGGTTGTGGGAGGAAGGTGAGGCACCAAAAAATGCTGAGAATAGCAAGGGGATAGTGAGACGACCGTTGGTGGAGAATCAGGCTGTACGTTCTGAAAATGTAGGTAAATAATGTAACGCCAGTGTACTCTCACGTATTTATTTCCTGAATTTACAATTTTATTTGTAAAGATTGATTGTTGACCTAGGAATTACCAAGTGGACCTGAAGACGACTCTGCCGAATTACGAGCTTTTGATCGGGAGCTTGAACCTGAGAAGATAATTGGTAATAAAATGTTTTAGTTCGCTCTATCCACATTCCATTATTAATTATAAGTTAGACACGGGGTTTAAGTGGATAATAAAAGTAAAGTTGTTAAGTTTTAAAAGTCAAGCTTTCGAATTTATTCTAAATTCTTCATCAGATAATTGGTGCCATTGACGCGCGAGGAGAACTAATGTTTCTGATCAAGTGGAAAGGGAAGGCAGAGCCGGATCTGGTGCCGGCTAAATTGGTAAACAAAAAGTACGCTCAGGTGGTCATCGCCTTCTACGAAAAACCTCTCTTTTGACAAACAGGCAACGGGAATAGTTCCAATATCAAAATGATGCTTTCGGTGTTATTTAAATAAAAAAATGAACCTTCTTTCACTTTTTTAAATGCGTTTAAATTGTTTTTATTAAACTGAAGTTCCGCTTTTAGGTAGTTTATGATCTTAACGATTGGGTAGTGTTGATCTTATCCGTGCATACAACTAAGTCACAAGGTTGCCGTGTCTCCCCAAATACTTCAACCCCTAGTTTCAGATGAAATTCTCAAGCTGCTTATGCTTTCCTGACACGTCGTAAGTGAGTCAGGAAAGCCATCTTTTCATGGCCAATGCACCACTGCCTAGTTTTTGTAAGTCGTGAAACAAATTCCAACAAAATTTCAAATACTAGCATTAGCAATTGTCATAACGGAAAGATTGAATTAGCTTTTAAGTACGCTCCATCCATCATCCATTTTTATTTAAACCATGTTTGTACGCAAACAATAATATTAAAAATTTTTTGAAAAGATTTATTGTCAAACTACAGAACAATTTACAACGAATTATGAATCCCTTCTTACATTATGTGGCCTTTTTACACGATTTTACGTCAAAGTATGTGCACGATAATTCTTTTTAATATTGTTCGTACTGAAGTGGTTCAATATTGCACAGCATGACAAAAAACCCTGTTGCGGCTCTAGCTCTCTCTATATACACAATGTTGTTGCTAGTAATATAGACGTACACTTAGCAAATCATAAAAGTAAATTTCTCGCAAAAGTGTTTTAAAAAAATATAAATTTTAAATAAGGTATCCATCACATGATAACTCTGACACACGTCTTTGTTTAGATAAACCATTGAGTTAGCTTGAAAAACAAAACTCCATGTGTATATGTATCATCATTTTTGGATTCTTAGTACACTCTTGGAATTAAATATTTGAGCACCGTGCCACCATTTCTACAAGCCGTATATCTACTTAATTGTTCGTGCTTCTTTAAAGTCTTCACATTATTTAACTTTAGAGCCCATCAACTTACTAAAAAAATCTGCCAAAACTTACACCAGGAGTTTTTGTTGTAAAGTGCACTGGTGTATTCGTTCTATATTTAGCACTGATGATTAATTTGCTTTAGAGGTGAAAAAAATTGTAGGTCAATAATTAGAATATTAAAAAATAATAAGAGAGAGAGAGAGAGGAGATTAGTGTGAGGTCACCCTGTGTGTTTGGTCGTCAACGACCAAAAAGTCCAGTACATTTTATTTATTTTACATTAACATTGAGCCTACACAAACCCTTTCTGCCACCTCCATAACTATTGAGAAATATAAATATTTGGTCAAATGTCTGCCTCTCGCTGAAGGGAAAAATGTAACGAAACTTTATCGTCGCCAATATTATGTTCACATTATAAACGTCATTTTGAAGTTTAGCTCGCTGTGATAACACTATAAATAAAAGACCGATTAGACACAAAGCATTGTTAACATATATTTGGAGCATGTTGTAGCAACTCTAGCCCGTATTTGAGCAGTGGGCCATGAATAAATAAAATGTGACCTTCGCACCAATGCCACTATTGGATTCTTGCGATTGCGTCAGTTGTTCGTGGTGAGGCTGTATACTAGTAAATTGTTTGCTCCTTGTCAACGCACCAGTAAGTTAAAAATTAATGAGTCATATAAGTACCAGCAGATGCT
>JAHZNB010007379.1:0-11730 GCA_027744295.1 Callyntrura guangdongensis | reverse complement strand
TCTGTCGGTCTGTCTGTCTGTCGGTCTGTGACCACTATAACTTTTGTTCTACTTGACATAATCGAACCAAATTTGGTACTCGGGTACCTTAGGTCATAATCTCCCTTGGTATTGAATTTCAACCCAAGATGTCACTTCTGACCGGATATATGGGGGTCACCAGGTCACATGCATGTTCACTTGTACAGTATCGACGACGCTACGGAACTTATATATCTGAGTTACACTCATCTAGTTGTACAACATTCGGTCTCGGTGTATCAGGCTAATTTTCTGATGTACTTTATACTCTTTCTGTATTAATCAAGTTTGTTACTAATATTTGTCTTCCAAGCATTCGGCTAACCAAACGAGGAAAAAATATTGAAAAATATTGAGTACGCATTATACGCAATGTAACAATATGCATTTTATGCTTTCATGAAAGAAAAATTGATTAAGATTGATTAAAGCAGCATTATCAAGATATTAATTGCGTTCAGATTGTTTATAATTTCAGCGCACACCTAAAACTATTAAAAATTTAACATTTTTCTGGGATTTATTTTTCTTAACTGCGTGCACAATATTATTATTGATAATTAAAACTGAGCGTGATGTTATAAATAAAACTTAATTGGTCATTGTTATGTTGTATGTGTGGTTTAGAAATTGAAAGAGGAAAATAATCATAATTTGACCACGTGCTTGAGAGATAAGCAACAGTGATAAATGATCTGGAAGATAATGACTCGGGAAAAAATAAGATTGCCTGCAGGAGTTATATGATGAGGTATGAACCCCAAAATGAGGATCTTACATTTACGTTATTTTCTCCTAAATAATACTAGCGGCACCATCAAGATAAAAATTTATTACTACTTGCTTTTTAACTTCTAAAGATCAGACTCAGCATCAACTTTTCAATCTCAGAATGTTTGATTCAGATTGCAACAGTAACATCGGAAATGCTTCCGTCGTGTATCGCTCGCTCGCTTTCGGTTTCGGAAAAGGAAGTCTGAAGCCAAAGTCAGTAAACGTCTTGGAATTTTCCGTACCTCACCGACACGATAAATACCTTGAATTCATGAAATATCCAGGTAAACCAGTGAAAATATAATTGAGATATATACTAACTAAAGACGCACACATAATATTTTTACACAACGGCCTATGTGATCCATGTTAATAAGTTTGGGGCATCCTAGACAGCACGATCTCGGGAAAGGACAATACATATATAAAAATGTACAAAGTAAAGTTTGTCTTAATCGGAATTGCAATGTCGCATCGTTGACATGACAAGTTTCATGAATACTCAAAACCAAATGATATATGCAAAATAATATAATATTTTGCTCCGGTTTGATGATTTACGTCACGAATGTCATATCAAATATTTTTATACGTAAGGCTTGTTCCATAATTATTAGTAGTAGATTTATTAAACATTTTTTCAAAGCAGATTAACTTTATTAAATACTAGTGAGTATCTTTATATGCTTTGAACAACATAGAATAAGATGAATGCCACGGTAACCAAATTAAAAAAAAAAGATTTTTGAAGGCGTAGTGGGTCAAATCACCGTTTTGAAAAGCCGCATCTTGAAAACGATTTTTTCGTCTCATCATGATAAGCAGTTAGAAAAATAAAAAATTTAAGGATGAGAGAAGTGTATCAAGAATTCGAGGGTTCATTTTCCACTTCGTAGAATTTTATGCTTATTTGAATACATTCCCAATCATTAAGGGACAAGTCTTTTTTCCACATGTAAACGTAACAATGAAGTTTTTGCAAAAACTTTTTGACTATTGTAACACAAAATTTATTGGATTTGCCATTTTTAAGAGAAAAACAGGTCGAAAGGGGAAATGCTTAAACGTTTTTCGTGCTTTTTATTGAAAAGACAATCATGTATCACAGGACTCGAAATGCTATAGCTTTGTATCATCAAGTCAAGCAATATACGACCAATACAGAGCACAACTGGATTTTTTAAAGTGGAGTCCCAGTCAGCAAATTTTAATACGTAAATACACGTCCTTTATGGTGTCCATTACCAAGACTGATGGAGTAAATTTTCTTGACTCTTTAAACCCTGTGGACAACGGGACTTCGAGTTAGAAAATTCAACAATGGACGAACATTACGAAAATCATGTTTGAATAGCGAAAGCTACTTATTATCAACTTAATTTTTTCTGTTTACTGTTTCAAATGCGGTTTTTTACCTTCGTTTTTTCAGTAGTTTTAGTATATCGATCGAATTGTACCATATGAAATCTCATATCTTATGTACATGTGTGGTCTGCAAAGAAGAATAGTAATAATAATTAAACCACGGGTTCCACATTTTTCATTGTACAAGTGACGAGTGAATTTTGCGTTGCCATATTTGTATAGCTTAAAAATCGGTAGTCAGCATTGCCGGTAGCCGTTCTAAACCGACCGAGCCCTTATCGTAAGAATATCGTAATAATTTATTTTTAAATGCCATATTTAGTTAAATATAATTTTGTTTTCGCAAAACCAAGTTATAAATTGCTTTTATTAAAATGCTGTGTTTTTTTTTACAATTTCAAACAAAACAATTTTGTTTTTAAAGCAAAATTTCAGACCTATAGCCAGTAATACGTCAAAGCAAGCAAACTGAGGTACTTTAAAAATGTTAGAAGCTATAAATATTAAAAATCAATATATATTCTACTCCTTTTGATCGATTCCTCTTTATTAAGCTTACTAATCCTTAATTTTATTGTGCTGGTACATTTTACTGTAGTATTCTTAAGCATTCAAGTAATTGAAATACAGTGAGTAAGTAATTAAAAGTACAGTAACGTTGGATTTTGTGTCAAATAATTAGACGTATCAGTGCTTTTAAAATGATCAGTGACAGACTATTTCGAATGGCTGGTATGATTTTCCCTATATGTAGCTTTGTTGGTGTGTTACCTTACAAGTGGGATTCCGTTAGGCACAGAGTATTAGCTTCAAGCCGCTGTCACTTTTTAATGCGAATGCATTGTTTTCACATAATGTTTGCATTTTTCCCTCAAGTACTAACCACACTATACTTGTATACAGAAGAAGGATTTGGAACCAACGATTTCAATCTTTCTTTTATTGCAAATATAAGCATGGTCTTAATTTTCCAGTTATGGTTTATCTTGACTTGGTATGAAGACGAGTGTCGACAGACGACCAATTCGATACTATCTTACTTGGAGTATATAAACCGTAAGCATTTAGCAAGTATTAGTTACATAATTTATCATTTTAACACATAAGTGAAGTCTAAGAATGTGTAATAAAACTTTCAGGCAGATATCTACCGACCTTCAACCCAAATACTGATCGAGTTTCCCGCTACAGTGAAACAATTTTTGTTTTATTCTTTATAAGCATAATGGGAGCTGCTCTAATAACCTGCCTTGGGATATGCTTTTTTCCACACTCCGCCCTAATTTTTCCAGGATATTTTGTTCCTCCAGAAACGCCCCTACAACTGAAACTTCTGCTCTGCTACGTACTCCAGTGTATTTATATGTTTGTATTTTTCCTCAATTTGTTTGGACCAATGTTAGCCATTGGCGTTTATGGATTGTACATAGTGCCTTTTGTTGTACACGAATTTAAGGTGGGTCGCCGAACTTATAGGTCAATTCCGGAACTTAGATCAAAGCCTGAGATACTAATTCACGCCTACAGGACTTATCAAGTTCTACAGCAGCATGTAATGGCTATTATTGGAGTGTTTATATTTCCCACAGAAGCTCTTATTACGAAGATGGCAATATTTTGTGCTTATATTATACTTAAGCACGGTAGACACATGGATAGTATAACTATTGCCATTTTATTCAGTTGGGGAATTGTGGCTGTACTATTTTGGTTATTTGTACTTATAATGGGTGGATTTTTGTACATGCATGGGATAAAAGTGTTAAAATCCTGGAAACGGTATCAGTGGAATAGTAGGTACCATTCAGTGCTAGTTGGCAAGTTTCGAAGATCTTGTAAACCACCTCAAGTTAGCTTTGGAACAACTTACGTTATCAAAAAAGTGACTGTATTGCGATTTATCAGAAGTTTGTCCAGGGGAATTTTTAGAGCTTTGCTGGCCTTTTAAATTTTTGTTGACCTGCGTTTGTTTCAATTATTAAACTGTTAAAATACTGCACAAACTAACATTACGGCATATATTTTTTACAATAGAAAAC
This sequence comes from Callyntrura guangdongensis, assembly GCA_027744295.1. Taxonomy (NCBI): domain Eukaryota; kingdom Metazoa; phylum Arthropoda; class Collembola; order Entomobryomorpha; family Paronellidae; genus Callyntrura; species Callyntrura guangdongensis. Next base: position 7,531 of record JAHZNB010007379.1, on the reverse strand, counting down.
GACGCATGTGGTGCATGAATAATTTAATTTAATAAATACGATAAGTAATCCTATACGGTTCCTACATGTATAGTATGATGTATGATTAATGATTATCTTCACGATTGGCTTCATGGTGTTTATTGTTCACTTAACTTTTTATTAAATTCCTGGATTAAAATTAAACGAAAGGATCTTTTAATAGAAAAAGTTGAGTATTCATGGGCAATAAATGTATGTAGATACATCAGTTTTCACTATTGAAAGAATTTATTTTGCTTGTCTCGTGGTTTATACGCTGATCATTTTAAATCAGGCTAAAAATCGAAGAATAGACGTGGAGAAATTATAATTACTTCTTGGTATGTCTTGACTCTTAACTGGAAATTCAAGCAATGATATACGTTAATGCATATTAATATAAATAAACACATGAATTATAAGGATGATATAAAAATAAAAGCACAAATACAACCATTCTCTATAAAAGTTTTGTACGTTTAAAATTAAAATGATAGTTACGTAACGTTTAGTTAAGAGAAAGTATCATTCTGTTACACAAAACTTTCTTCTAAATAAGTGTTAAATATATTTTTTAAATCTTGAACTTCTTAGCCTCATTTGACATGTCCAGTTGGTTCTATTTAACGAATTCCATATAATGTGAATAGTTATAATATTATGTAAAAATCATTTTCAATAAATGCTATACTACTAGGTCTGCTCTAGTTCTACCTAGATTGTGATTATGTTGATTTTAATATGAAATGCTTTGCTGTACACGCTGATCGTTGAATCCATGATTACTATTGATTACACATTCAAATACTATGCCTTCAGTTTGTAATTTAATTGTACATTGATTGATTAATTAATTGAGTTTATTGAACAACAATTGAAAACTTTCAACAAAAGCTGATCTCCAATTTTCATCAACAAGATAACAAACTTTAGTTTTTGATGCTGACTCTAAAAACTAAATAATATTGGTTCTATACAATTTACCATGCACTTATCCTAATTTTTAACTATTTTCATTAAAAAAACGCTCATTAAAAATTTATTTTTGATTGATTGACGACAATGAAAAGAAATAAAAATTTACCAGGTCTCCAGCATCGTGTTGTGTAAATTACTTTAATCTGTCGATGGGAACAAGTACTTACTATTAATTCACGAGGCTGACATATATTTTACGTCTTGTCCGGTGTGTACTACGGCATGTATTTACATTCCAGGTTTGGGCTTGTTACTTCTAGTATATTAGTTTCCAAGGTTATAACTTGTGGAAGCTCGATGCACTAAAATTTTGACATTGATGTTACAGACTAATCATAGTCAGTCTCAGATATAATTATTTTGTTTGTCTGCTGTACAAACTGTTGCCACAATTACAATCCTGTCCAAGGTAAGGTACGCCATCACAATTCACGTTAAACTTTCTGATAGGTGGTTTGTTACAAACACACAATTTTTCATGAGATACAATAAAAAAGGGGACGTAGCAAGACAATAATACAAAATACAAAGCAATTATGTTCACTGTTGAGAAATGGTTCGTGATTGTAGTGGAATCATAAATTCCAGTGTCACTTTCCATATCTACGTATGCATCAAAGAGGCAAGTAGTATATACTTTGTTGGAAAAAATAAATGGTTTGTATTGAAGGATTTGTTACATTCACATTTGGCAGCGAGAATTTAGTGCCATGGTCTCGTTGAAACAGATTGGCCAGTTAAATGCAATCTATCAATTAATATATAATGTAAAAGGTTAGTTTAATCAATTTAAACCGTTATCAAATTAATAATTAACAATTATAACTTCTGTGCATTGGTTATTTATTAAGACATTTGACATACCGCGCATATTATATACGTACAAATTATTAAATATATATTATATCTCAATTCCAGTAAAAAATTTACGTAGGGAATTGGACTTATTACACAGATTATGTCTCTATAATTAAATGACTCGATATGATAGGATATTTAGGTTACGGAATGACATGTGAGAACCTTTTGGGTTCACCTGATTATATAATTGTGCTATGAACACGTTAAGGTATTACAATCAGTTAATATGTACTGATACAATTTATTAAAACGTTAAATAAACACTGAACCTGCTTAATTTTAAATACGGAATGGAAACATCAAGGCAGGAAAAATAATTATACCAAATAGACCAATGAACTCCAATCTATTTAAAAAACAGTGTATAAAATTACGACAGCCGTTCGAACGAATGATACGTTGCATATACCCCTGGCTACTTTGTGTCCAAAGTCAATAATGCTCTCATCAAACTTCTCATCAGACCTTTAAAGTAACCCAACACTGTTAACTTTCGAATTGTGAACATTTTACCGTAATTTAGTACCAAAGGTCGACAGCTTTTTAAAAACCTTCTCATCCACAGTCGTTCGTCACGTTGCCTCCAACGATCATACCTCCAAGTTGCCAAGAGCTTTACCCCGTTTGAAAATACAAATCCCCCTAATCTTAACACCAGTCCCCACATACCCGCACTTATTAGTGCCCACAATATCATCATTACTGTAATTACCTTTTCCATCTCATCTCTGTGCTTGATGACCACAAACGTAGCAAAAATAAAAACACCTCCCGAAAGTGTTTGAGTTGGAATCAGTAGGCGCCCAGTGAAAGCTGTAACTCGTTGTTGAAGTAGCTGACATGCTCTGTATTCCAACGCCATTCGGGGTAGTGTCCGCAGTGAATCCGCAGTTTTATACTTTTTCTTTCTTAAAGATAGCTCTTGGAAAATAAATGGCATCACAAGGGTACCGTAAATAAAACCCACACTGAAATGAAAGTGAAGGCTCATATACGCAACAAAAGCACAATAGCTAGGGAACAGGTAGATAAGAACGATCCTCAGGGGAAGAGGCCAGCAAGCGGGGATTACGTTTCCGGGAATAAGAGGCGTGGTAGGAAGCCAACAGAAGAATAGAAATTCGATGATGAAAGTGTTGACGAGGGAAATAAATTGAAATAAAAGAAGAAACTCAATAAATCTGACAGCTTTTGGCGTATTCTTTGTACAATTTAAATAATGCCCTGAAAAGCAATAATTTTTTAATCGTTTTAGTTTTTGTTAACTCAAGAATTTTGAAAGTTTTTGGTGTTTGTTTCAATGCTTACCTTTAACACGCTTTAAATAGATCAGTACAGAGTTTACCTCTAACAGCAATGCATTTTCATACTTGATTGGAAGGTACAGCGATTCCAAGGCAATTAGAGTTGCTGTTGTGAAAGCCACTAACAAGTTTAAACTGTTGTGTTCTTGTAATTGATGAAATCGGTAGATTTGACAAAACAAGAAGCCATTCCAAAGAAAAATTAAAAATAAATTAATCAGGGATAAATTTCTCGTTTGCCGGGATTTTTGAAAAATTTGTTTTACTGGGCACCATGAAAATGGCAAAATACCGAAAGGAACAGAAATTATAGACATGAATAGATTTATGCCAAGGTAGATCCTTTTAGACAGCATTTTTATACGCCAGATTTGTGAACTTAGTTCTACACAATATCACAATAGTGATCAAGTGAAGTAAAAGCAAAAGAAAAGTGAATTTGTTCAATTGAAAAATATTTAAGACCAATGACGCACTAGCAAATCACACGTGCACCTAGCCTAACAATACTTACGGTTATTTTTGTTAGTAAAGGAGTGTATTAGGACAAAATGTCTGAAAATTATACAACAGGACAACACAGAAATAATTCGTTTCTTAGCAGGTATCAACGTTGCCGAATTTATCACTAGCGGATTTATCATGAAAACAATAAGTCCCACAATTATCAGAAATTGTGAATAATGGATACGGTTTTCTTGTTGATCACAAACTGGGTTTTTAGACACGCTGCACGAGAGTTTCTACAAGAGCTAGTGTTTGATGAACAACATCGGATTAAACTCAAACTATCGACATTTACCTATTATCCTTGAATAAATAATTCAACACTCCTGATTTCAGCCACCAGATTTTGCTGGTTTACCCAAATCGATGGGTTGTCCTAACTGGTGGAAAAATTTTACTTGCTAAATTTGTCAAATCTCTCTTTTAGTGCAATTACGTCGTTTTATTTAATTTATTACGTGGACATTACAGTAGAGCTGACATTATTTTGATTCTACCCAGTATATAATTAATTAACATTCTCGTAAATATTTGTTAAGTTATTATTTTTCCGTGGTATATTAGAAGGTATAAAGCTATTAATAAATTTTATTTATTATATAGTCAGTATATGATCGATTTGGTTGTTAGACAAGCTTGTATATCAGCACCAGCAACAGTAACTGGTTTAAACTGACAACAAAGTATTGCATGTGAATTAATTATTAAAGTAAAACTGTGGTGAACAACTCAGTTATCAAAACTCAAAACTCAGTTATGGTTTCAAACGAAGCAGATATTTAGACGCTTAAGTAATCATGGGTAAATAAACATTTATTTCAACAACAAACTTGATTTTAGGCAGTTTTAGTTAGGTTCACTGGTTTGGTTGGAGTTTTTAAGAAAACCCAACAAATAACGGCATACAGAGACAAACTGCGTCGGGTGATTAAATGCTTGACAGCCTGCTTACTGCCTTAAGTAACTAATAAAATGTTCATACATAAAAACGGCATATGTTTAATAACTAAATTAAAAAATGTACGTTAATATATAATAAGTTATTATATATGAACCTATTTGTCTTTAAGAGTTTTAAAACTTTTGTACTAGATCTCTTTCTTAGTCAATTTTTCTTTGCGTGGGTTTAGAAAGAGAGGTTTGGATATGGGAGGCTAGCGTATTTTTGTATTTAATATAGATAGGATTCTTTGAACCGAGATGGAGTTTTTGGAGGTGGGATAAGTGTTTTTGAAATGAGTAGATAATGTGTCAAGACGGAATGGGGTAGTTTCGAGCTAGGAATGAAATTTTTCAACTTTTGATTCGAACTTATTGCTGGACGACAGATTAAATATATAACAAACATAGATAAAAAATATATGAGATTTTTCGCAAGGTACCACTCGTTATTGTTTTCCACAGAGACATGGATTAACATAATTCTTTAAAGAATGCAAATGTCAAATTATCACACGAACCACTTCTTGTTATCTCATGCGTGGAAATGTTTATAAAAACCATGCTGCCAACTGCATAACTTTGTCCTCTATTTTTACATATTTTAGTTGCCTTGAATTTTTTCTTGGCTTGGTTATTTTTTCTAGATATCACGAGGCCTAAAACGAGGGTGTTAGTAATGCTAAACGTGAGTTTAAAGTACCCGTGCTAACTAAACTCAAATCACGTTTACGATCATACTTAATGTAAATTGGTATTAGTTTCTCTCCCGTGTCGTAACAATATGTGTGTTGATTTAGTTCACCATATAGTAAAGTCGAGAACCACCTTTTAATAAATTAACACCTCAGTTAATTTTTTAAAACCTAAGAAACACATAAATTACTCAAAAACAAGCTTGTCGCCATGTTTTCTGAGTTATATATATCATTAAAATTGGAAAGTTACAAGGTACTGGCGTAGCTGGCGACACAAAAGTTTCGAACGAAGCCTCTCTTTACACAAACAACGTGAACAAATTGACAACTCTTACAGATTAATGTGACCAAGCTAGTAATCCTATTTAGTACAATAATTTTGAGACTGACAATGTTTAGTTTATTACTCGTATTTTAGACTCACGTGTTGCAATAAGAAATTGATTGTAAATTTTTCTCCTCGCTCGCTTTAATCTTGACAGCTTAATAAAAAAAGATACTAGTTCGTTACTGCACAACGTCGGGTAAGCTGTCTCAAATAAGTTATCCGGCCCGACTTTGAACTTTTATTGATATTACTCACTCTATTACTCGATATATAATATATATTAATTCACAAAATATGTACATGGTTTTTTACTGTTATGTTTTTAATTACAATTTTGTAAAAAAATAATAACGGGTTTATTTCATCTCATTTTAAATCTATTAATACATTTGTTAACGAATTCCGTTTAAAATCTGTCGTGAATTTGCAAAAAATATTTGGCTTAAACATGAATAGTCAAATAAAATTACAGATATTGGAAATCGTTTCATAAACTATACTCCCACATAGGTAGCTAACATTAAAATAAAAATAAGTGTTGGGTGTAATTTCTACATATCGAGGCTGTATGTATGACCACCAGACAAATGAAAACCTATTGTTGTAAATGATAAACGGATTAATGAAAAACCAGTACATTTGATCACCAGGTACGTCTCATTTAACCCCAATTACATTAGCCAAGTGGTAAAATGCACTCTTTTTAAGTAGTTCTGTGGTCAGATGCGCAGAGCTTTCCATCTGTCTAGTTGTCATTCTACAGCCTCGATATTTAAACAAATCAAATCAGCACATTTTTTCAACTTACTATTAAAATTGTTATCATGTTGTTAATCAGGTTAAATCAATGAAGTTTCCAAAATAATGAAATGAAAATCGGAATATTCACAAATCACAGTCCTCAAAATAATGCAAGTTGAACGCATCCTTAACATATTGTTTCCATTGTGGCCTGCTTTAAATGTTTTCGGAGCACAACTGCACTTTCCGTTGGGAGAAAACATGGAAACGGATACACTAATTGGAATTTGTCTTTTACCAAACAACCGCCTGCTGTCTGGCCCAAATGAAGAACCACAATTTCACTCGGAACTCCAACAACAGTGGACCAAATCTTCTTTACAAACGTACATCAGCTACACCGTTGGCTCCCTACAAATGAGTATATCCTTGGATTACTTACTGAATGGAGAAATAAATCAAACCACTGGCTATTTTAAACTAACCAACAAACATAGAAACGGAATCATTCTATTTGTTCTATTTACTGGTCGTGACTTCCTAAGTACAGCAGTGGCCATTCACCAGTCTGGATTTGGGTCATCAAACACAGTACCCTTTTACATATGCGTGGCTCCACCTTACTTTGCTGAGTTGGCTTCCGGATTCAAAAATGTGCTTGTAAGGTTACCGTTAGCATTCTTAGAGCCTTTTCATGCGCACTTAATATTTTTTGGAATATCACCTCATTGGCAACTGGCATTTTGCTACTTCTGTCCTGGAGATCACAGCAAGTTTGTCGAAATACCATTCTGGAAACCGGACATGTTGCTAAAGTTTAGTCAACACCTAAACAGCCATGCGCATGGTCGAGCTGTATATTTTGGATCGGGTATTATTTTGCGACACTCCATGATGAGCGTTCCCATTGATTACCAACCCTGTATTACGTATTTCACTGATGTCTACAGCGGAAGAAAAAAATTATATCAGGCATTGCGTGAATGCCCATTCGTAGAGGAAATTGCCTTGTCACCAATTCAAGGCAGAATGAATTTCACCTTCACCACCAATCCAGGAGATGTGCGCCTCACTGGATACGCGGATCAACATTGGTTGAGATTGAGATTGAGATTGAGATTGACTTTATTCACTGAAATAATACAGTACGTGTGGCATAGTGACAACAAAAGCTG
>JAHZNB010007378.1:0-16934 GCA_027744295.1 Callyntrura guangdongensis | reverse complement strand
CAAACTTTCAACAAAGATTGTGAATAAGGCAAGAATTTCCTTTAACTTTATTTTCTCCTCATACATTTAGAATAGAGAAAGTTGTAATATGCATGAACTATTATGAGCTTCCATTGAGAGAAAGGATGTTGGTAGTAGAATCCTGTGGTATACATATCTGTGTTCAAAGACCGTATATATCTAAGAGTAGACAGTAACTGTTTAGGAGCAAAGGAAAAAACAAAAAAAAGTTTGTTCTCATCTCTCTAAACGAACCAGTGCCTCGTGCCAGGGTTTAAGTGCTACTCTTCACCGTAATAACATTATATACGCCTTACATCCTCCATTTATATGTACAACATTTTTCGAAGGAACATCCTTCCACACAAATCTAACTTAAAGGGAGATACAATGTACACGTAGTTACCTTACCAGAGCCCCAGAATCACTGAATGCACGCTAGTCAGGTATAATATTTGTATTTTCCCCTTTTGCTTTTGTATGTATATATTTCTGTCATAACATTTTGGTACTATCATGCTTCCCATCTACTCCATAGGAAAGCCCACGCGCATAAAAGAAATTCATCATTGTTTAGTTTACCGTGTATATAGCCATATGAATTAGTATGTAGGTAGTCATATGTATATATTCCAGGTTGTTCCATTCATAGATCAATAAAAATGTCGCCAACATACCTTCCAGCACTACTACTACTACTACCAATCATGGTGAAAACGTCTATAAAAATGTAAACATGATTGTTTCTATCATACCACTCTATTACAGTCCACGTAAATGTCATATATAATCATAATCATCATTCACTGTATCCATGCATGTACAGTCGAAATACACGTAACACCACGGGGGGGGGGGGTAAATATGTATGTGAAAAAGCCCATGCTACTATAAGGTAAGCCGTTAGTATATAGGGTCATAGTGTTTTTCTTTCTCTTTGTTTTTTAGTTTTTTCAGATTTTCCATAGAAAGTTGTCCAAAATAGTGTGCTATTTGTGGTGTAAATGTAGTTATGCATAGTGTAGTACCTAAACGTACACATGTTTTATGTATATAAAGGGATACAATTTGAGAGCGTATAAAATATAATTTTTGTACATATATAACGTAAATACCTATATCGCCTATATGACATTTTGAAGGAAAAAAAGTATCTTTATCTTGTGGTAAATGTATCTTTATCTATCACGCACATGCACACACGCGAGCTGGAGAAAAAGAGAAAACTCTGTTTGTTACTTTAACAGAGTGTATCAACAGTATAATATTATATGAAGACTGAAGGAAATACACGTACTATAGTCTTTTCTGCCACACTGCCGCTGCCACCGTACCACCATATCAGAACCAACAAACCGTGCACAAAAAATCCCAAAAAACATGAACAATGTACACTAAAGCCGTCTATTGGAAAGAAAGCACTTCTTAATACCTCATGTACTGCTAAAGGATAGGAAGTAGAAACCCTCGCGTTCTTGAATCCAGACACACAACACTTCACAAGAATAAAGACGAGAGAGAGTCCTGTAGTAGGCTGTAGGGCTGGCTGGCACATAGGGGAGCTAGAGGTACGCAAAGAAAATCTGATGTCATCATCATCGTCATCATCTACTAGCATAATATTCAGCTCTCTTGCTTGCTGTCTTCCCCTTGCTGTACAATGTTCTTGTTGGTATTCACCTAATGTGTCCATTTCTACAAATGTGAAATGTTCAAGACCGTTCCAGCATGTACTGTGGAGTGTTCCCCGTAAATACACGAGCGTGAATGTGGAGGAGTCGAGTAGAAGCTTTTACATTCTTCCTTTCTCTGCCGCCGCTGCCACCACCACCACCACTTTTTTTCTCCAAGCCAATGCTTTCACGGTGCTGGGGGTAGGTCCTCTATGGCGAGATATATCTGGAAGCGACATTAGATCATGCAAAATGGATGGATAGTGGAGAATCGTTGGTATAAATGTGTATATGTATGTCGGTGCTGGGAAAGCTAGGCGAATCTGGATATTTCAAATTTGGAATAACTTTGGATACGGGTACTGCCATACAAGCTTGGCACAGACAGAGAGAGACGGAGAGAGAGACGGAGTGAGAGAGGGAGAGAGACCAGTATAGGGAATATTAGCAGAATAGATATTGTTGTCAACTGCCACCACCTCCGTCGTTGCCAGCACTTCTACTTACTTAGTACTCTTATTACCATATTGTCGCATATTTAAGAGAAAAAAGCATAAGAAAAAGTATAGGAGGACAGAGAAAGCAGCGTCAATGCACAACGCATTACATTATAGTTTAAGCATTAAACATAGCGGACATCTCACACTGTGTGGATCGCTGCTGGTGGCTGGACATACTCAACATTTACTTAAATTCTTTAGTCATAAAACACAGGAGAAAGCAGTGGGCTGAGAAATAAGAGAAAAGGAAATAATAATATTTGTATTATTTTGCAAAGCTCTTGCAAATAATACCGTTTATCAATAGGAATGAGTGAAGCAGACTACATGTAAAATGAGTGTGTATTAGACACAGAAGTAACAGGACAAGTTTCTTTTACAGTTAAACCGTCATCATCGGCAGTAAAATCTATATTGGTGGTAGCAGTGCTAAAATATACTAACGTATATGGAGAATCACGACCGTGTTGTTGTGTAGTATGAATATGGATTTTGTTGGCTTGTTGTGACGATATTGGTTATGAGTCATGATGAGGGCTCCTCAGTGGTCACCACAGCATGGAGGACCTTTGTGATCCTCCAGTGGTCCTAAAAAATATTATTTTGGTAATTAGTTTGGACATTGAATCAAGGTCGAGGGTAGATTTGTACTACAATTGTAGTATGTGCAAGACAATATTCCAGTAGTTTGTACTGGAAATAACGGGGTAAATACAGTTTACAAAACAATTTTCCAATATGATTTACTAACGGTACTCATATCCTGGTTTTGAAATCGTGCACGAACAAGGGAGTTAATTAGCCTGTTAATCAGCATTGTTGGCTAATAGGTCCAAATAGACGGGAAATTTGTAAAACGTTTTCCGTCTTAATTTTTATGGTGCGGTTGAACTTGGAAAGACAGCAAGCTGTCGTCTTCGTCGAATATATCCTGTGACCACCTGTGTCTGTCGCTTTGCCTCTCTTCACTTCTTGGAATTAAGCCACTGCCTTTCCATTTGCATCGTCAGCAATTTCTTTCAGGATCTTTAGCACTACCGCAATCTTCATCAACTGCAGCATCGTCAATTTGTGCACAGTCAGCGCCGCCCACATCCGACACCACAGCCGTCGATCCACCGCAACGTCCACATTCTGCCTCAGCAACGCATTCATCACTTTCATCCTCTTCCTCTCTTCTTTCAAAAGTCAATGCTTATCTGTCTGCATCCGATAACAGCATATCACGAGTGGAAGGAGGAAGTAAACACAGTAGCTTGAAAAAGTTGCTTCAGTGCGCCAACGCTAACAACACTGCCTGTAGTTCAAATTGCTCTGATGGGATCTCATCCACCTTGACAAGGCGTCAATCTTTATCAGTGCTTTGTAACAGACCACAGATTGGCTCGGCATCTTCTTTATTATTCGCAGCCGCAAATAACAATACTACCAACACTGGAGCATCATCTTCCGGAGGAGCGTTTTTCCCGGAGATAGCAGGAGCGTCCACATCAAAAGCTTGTATCGCCAGGAGATCACATTCCCTGAGGGCCCCAGTTGCAGAAGAGGAAGTAATAACAAGTCCAACTCAGTCCATTAGATCTGTGCCGTCCCCAAGAGTTTGCTCACGAGTTGAGTATAGTCAAAGGGATCATCACTTTCACCAACACCGCTTTCCTACTTTCACCAAATTACAACGCCACCAGCCAACCTATCACCATTCCGGAGGGAGATTTTCAGGAGGAACACTCAGTGAAAGTCCGCGAAGACGGTGTCTACCGTCACGACTAGCTCCAAGTTACGAACAGTGTGACATCTTTTCTGACTCCTCAGAGACCTCGTCGGGGGATTCAACATCTACTTCTGACTCAGAGGACGATCAAGACTTCTTTGAAGACGAATCCCTAACTCTGGTCACTACCACTGCCGCAACTTCCGACGAATCTGATTTTGTTGGTGACTCACCAAATTTCACAGACACCGAAGGAAACGCCGCCGCCAGTAATTTATACACACTAGCTGCCGACATGGGGACGGTGCTCAGTTTCTCCCCGAGGGGCACCACCACCAGTGAGCCAACCCTCCCACTCTCCACTAATCATGGTAGTAATCCACCGGATATTTTGTTGACCCAAACACAAATTCACCAGAATCATCACCACCACAGTGTGGTCACTCAGCCCTTTAAAAAGCATTCGTTATTTCTAAACGCCCTTTCGTGGAAACGGGTGAACAGCAAGAAGCAGCAGCAGCAACAAACCGAAGCTCAGATTAAATTGGCTCAACAACACCAACACAATGCGACCACGCAAACAGTACTTGCCCAAAATATAATGAATAATTCAAACAATATGGTAAACTGTCATTCAAACAATAACATCAACAATCTAAGCCATAATACAAACGCCTCTGCGGCAAACAATCACCACCACCATCATCATCACCAGAATCATGGTCATCACCACCATGGCCGCATGCCACTGGATACCATACAACCTTTCATCAACAATCAAAATAACATCAACAATAATCTGAGCCATGGAACGCATCCAAAAAACGTTAACGGCGCAAAACTTCCACCAGTACTTTCTCACAGAGGTAAGTTTTATTTCCTATTTCTCTTTTATTTTTATCTCCATTCTCTCTTTTCTCTCCGTTTTCTATTTCATTTACGTAAACATTTACTCCATTTTTTGTCAACGGCGGCCTTCCCCTTTTCAATTATCAATTATTAATTTTCCCTTAACAATTTGGATGCATACCTAAACATTCAATTCTCTAAATCATATTAACGAAAAAAAATTGCATGGCGAAGCAGTACATATTAAATCCCAGCGTAGATATCTCATGCATAATGTAAAAGATTGTCGTCGTTGAGTAGGCATTCATTTCCACTCATATTATGTAGGTAGGTACGTTCTTGTATTTGTATTACTTTATTATTATTATTATGTTTTTCATATCGTACATCTTTTGAAAGTATCGGAAGCATACATTAATAATTTGTTATGCGATTCGATTTCTTTTTCTTTCATGTATTGTACTTCTACTACCGCCGCTGCTGTTTGCCTTTTCTCTCCTTTATCGATTTTTTATTACTCCTTTGTGGGAAAGCATTTTGCTTCGAGAGTGATAAAAAAGATAGGAGTGGTGTGTGCTTGTGTGTGTGTGTAATGAGAAAGTGCAATCTGATCCTTTTCTCCTCTTCTTTTCTCTGGACCTTGTTTATGAATAAGAAAATACTCATTCCACTCTTTCTTCTGGCAGCGCAGCGTGCCAAAAAAGTCTACTTACATATATGGATGATGCTATTGAATGTGATGGTGGTGCGGTGGGTAGGCGCAAAGTTGCAAAGGGTGAACGGGTGAAATGTACATGGACATATTATCAGCAATATTATAAGTCTGTGTTCTCTCTCACTCACTAATATAGTCCGACACATAGACATATAGACACAGACGGGCGAGTGAACATCTTTATCAACCTTTTTGGGTCGTTTGTCTTCTATTGATTTCATTTTCATTTATCGCCGCGGTTTTTATATGTTGTATCTTGTCCCTGCCTTTGGAAGAACGACGATCGGCACATTTTTAGAGATGCTTTCACTGACTTCACTGGAATCAGTTTGAGAGCTAAAAAGTTTACGCATATGGTTCTTAGTGAAGGCTCTATATATAAACGATACTAACATGAATGAAACCCTGTTATTGACCGCGTTACTGCTAGAAAGTGGTATGGTAGTAGGTCCTTTGGGCCTTGGGGATTTCAAGTTACAGAAAGTTTCGAAAACTGGAAGAAACTAGGGAATAATCAATGACGGTTTTATCAACTCTTTGCTTCCAGTATGGAACAAAATGATTGCGGAGAACTTTCCGAGGCGGAAGGCTATGTATGTTAACGAGAAATGTAACCACAAAGTTATTTAAATATTTATTGAGCCCAGTCGTTATATGGCGTGCAGTATTCTATTTGCAGTTTTGTAGTGTTGAAATGAAAAGATTATTGCAAGATTACCCAAGTATATATGCTATAGTACGTATAGTATAGTATTAGCAGGTAGTTGAATATGATAGTAACGCCAACGTCAACACGTGTGGCTAGATTGACCATGAACGCTTACTTGACTGGAGTTCATTTACTTTCTGATCTTGCCTTCACTAGTGTCTTCCAGTTTGAAAATTATTTCATTCTTGGTAGTATGGGTATTCATTCGGTACACGCTTTTGATTGTCGCCTTTAGAGCAAACATTTGAAAAATCACTTGAATATAAGGACTGGGTGCAGGGCCAAGACAAACTGTATTAATATTTAAATTGTGGTTTGTATATGTGCTCTCGTCATACAGTGTGTCAGAAAATGTAGAAAGGTGAGTTATATTATGTAAATTTTGCAAGTTTCTCATAATCTGCATGAACAACAAAAGTTGTCTTCACAGAACAACAAACTAATACATTCAGCATGTGTATTAACTATTGTCATTGAATGCATCCAATTGTTTTAAATATTTTGTATTATCTATTCTTTTGTTAGTAATAAACGGCGATAATTCGTAGAACTTCTAGGAATATGTAGAAGTAGAACACGCTAAAACTACAACTCGAGTTATTTAGATAGGGCAGTAATAGAAAACTAGTGTGGTGTGATCTTTGGGTTTAATATTACTTGAAAATCTACATATATTCCAAAAAAACCTTAACACTATCGAGTGCAATTAGGAGGAGGTGGCTTTAAAATCTAGAATTTTCATTTGTTTGGTGAGGAGCATCCATGGGCATGTGCATAGGAACCCTGAAAACAGATTCTGAGTGTATATTATCTTGCGAAGAGCATTTTATATACGACCCAGATGAGGATCAATCTAGAGTTCTGGCAATTTACAAAAGTTCTAGTGAATTTAAAATTTAATTATTTACAAGACCTGATGCGTAGTGAAAATTTTGTTTAATAACCTTGTTTGTTAATGATATTACCGCAGGACTGGATTTGGTCAGATGTCCTCCACAGTCGCATTCGAAAATTGACACCAAACTCGCTCCAAAAGCGATCCTTACATCGGGCCCTCTGGTAGGGCGCCGTACTGTCATTCAAGCGTCAACGTCCGAGCTACTCAAATGCTTAGGCGTGTTTCTCTGTCGGAAATGCAAAAAACTCAAGGATTTCCAACCCTCAGATGCCATTCTTTGGTTACGAACCGTTGATCGGAGCTTATTACTTCAAGGCTGGCAGGTAAGATTACAGTTACGACGATAATTTAATATGAACTAGAATTCGCTATTTTTGTACATAAATATAAATACAAACGATAAAGTTGAAATGATTACAACATATATGTGACAGCGACAGCGTTCTCTGTTTGATATTTGATTAATTAGTTACTTCAGAATTCAAAAGGTAGACAGTAAAAAAAGTTTATTTCTCTTGTTCTCTTACGAGAACATCAAAGCATTTACAAACGACTGACTGCCCGCATTGTATGAATTTCAAAGACCCGAGAGTCTAACTCATTGATTTTAATTAACGTGGCCGTGACAGATGAAACTTTTGGTCAGACTTAGAGTCATATGTTGCCAATTTTACGCTAAGTAAACTTTCACCGTATGGTGCCCATTTAAACGTTGGTGTTGGCCCTGAGGTATTTTATGCACTTAATATAAATTGTGTGAGCTACTGTACATTTTATGGACCACATTACCAATACCACGCAGTACATTCCACGTTAATTTCAAGGTGTTTTCTTCTGTTGTTTCCGCAGTTCACGTCACACATAATATGTTGTACGCGCATATTTGTTCTTAACTAACCATTATCACAACCGTATGTCGCAATTCGGCACATGCTGTGCCACTAGAGTTTATAGTTTATCCCTCTGGTTTACTCCAAACAGTACTCAACACCCATATTAGTGCGGCGACTATCCATTTTTGTTATAGTGTCTATACGGTCGAATACATCAATTACCTGAGCTAAGCTCTGCGCTCTATCAAAGTGAAAATACCTGTTAAGGAGACATAATGTAATTTGAGGTAAACCCACGAATAAATTAGCTGCACGACTTTCTACGAACGTCATCCAGTCTGTAAGTCTCAGTTCGACAGCCAGTCAGTTAAGAGGAGGGATGCCTTGTTTGCAAACACCTCTGCTCGATTCTAAAAGTCACCCTTCTGAAAGCTGAGGCATAAGGAAGCAATACAATTAGCATGTGGTTAAAGATGGGAACAGATAAGCACATTTGGCATATGCCAGGCAGAGAACAGGAGCCGTCCGCATCTTTAGATCATTTTGTGTCTAATTAGATTTAGGTAAATTCCATTTGGACTTTCTTTGGGACTATGCCATGCAAGCTGAAATATGAAAACCACATGATAGGAAATTGGAATAGTACGTACATATTAAACTTGATGGTGAAAGTACATAAGCACACCGAAAAGTACTGATTGGTCTATCTATGAAAAGTGGAAATTTGATTTCACAGGGATTTAATTTGTGCATTCGTTTTGCCAGTTGAAAAGTACCAGATATTGCTACCCGGAATGAAATGTTATACTATCTCAAAATGAAAGGGAAGCAACATCTACTGTAATAATAGTAATAATAGCATTTACGTATTATTTTAAATTAATAGTGTGGTCGCTTCTAAGAACACGTCAATCGCTATCATATCATCAACAAAACAATGCGACCGCTTTTGTAAGCTTGAATAAGTGCGTCATTGGTTGAATGGTTGCACTCAAACCCTTAAACAGGTAGCTGAGAAGGTAGACAATATTGTATTCAAACAGTGTTGATTAACGCACAACTTTCCCTTTTATTCAACTGTCTACATTTCTCTTTTCAAACCACGAATGCCAGGAATACAAATACGAAGTTAAACAGTGCGCACTACCATTTCCCCTTTTTGTGTAAACATTTACCAGAATCGAGTCATGAGAGCCGACGTTTACACGGTCGTCTGGCAATTTGCCCTTAGATTATTCAATGAAAGGGGCACCAACTGTGTTACAAAATGTCATGTTCGGTAGTAATTCACGACTGCAATTTTTAAATGACAACTTTTCTCTCCAAATGAGTAGTACCATATTTAGTTTCACCTCTTGGTCCACTCGCTTCCCTCAGGTTATGCCTTGTATGCTTATCGTTCATATCGGAAAGGGTCATTTTGTTTTATGTGTAAACTATAACTGTCGTTACACACCAGAGCTCAGAGTAATACTGAAAAGACTGCAGTGGTTCATGTATACAATAATGTCGTTTATCACCACAACTGGTTCTACTGTTCACATGTCGCAAAATACGCTCATTCGCGGAAAGAATACATACCTAAACATGCATGGTACTTATAGTACCTTTAGTTATCCGTCATTATTATTATATATATCGGGGGAAAGTTTTAGTTGGAACTACTTCCTTAGTTGAATTTAATATTAGCTTAACACGAAAGCTGACATTGATGAGGATCAAAAGCTTTGCGTTTGTTTGTTTGTGCCTGGCTGCTCTTTTTCTGGCGAGAAAACTTGGAAATTTATGGCTGCATATTTACTACCGGTACTATATAGGATATAGGATAGAACATGTACATGTTTCTGAAATGCATATTGCACTCACTGCCTGGTGAAAGCTGGAAGCTTTTCACTGAACAAGTACCTCTGATGTTCCTGTTGCCACTGCCAGACGATCATTACCAACTGTTTGTACATATTTTTTAAGTTTTGCTGGCTGCTGGTAAGTTTCCACTACGCATTTCATTTGGCTGTTTGGCCTTTTCTCTCCATACCCCGCTCATTCTGTTCCGTTGTAGTACGATGATGCTGATTAATTACATTATAGAAGATGAACTGACTGGATCTTTATTGATGTATATATATTATCAATTGTGTAGGGAATACGTATATTCTTATAAATATTATCTACGTTACGTGTATGCTCTCAATTACGTTGTTACGTTGTATAATTAAAATAAAGTGGGACTTGTGAGAACAAGGAACAACGTGCATATAGGTATAACATGTTTATCTATGAATTTATAAATCGAACCAAACTACGAAAAAAGATAAATGACTTTATTGACTCTTAAGACTTTCTAAGCGTCCACTATTGAGATTTAAGCCTCTCTTCTTTTGCGCACTTCCCACTCTCTTCTTTATATTGCACGTATGGTAGACTTGATGGTGAAAGTAATTATGGGCAACGAACACAGAACTGAGAGCGCGGTAGTCATTAAAATATGTTTTATTACCAGGAGTTGAGTAGAACTGCGCAGTGCCAAGAGTACCACAGCTTTTACCACAACTTCATAAACGTGTAATGTGTGGAATAAAACAACAAACAAAACATGCACTCATGTGCTTATAACTACGTGTAGTCGGCAGTAAAATATGTATGATAAAAGGTTAAACTTTTACGACTTGAACAAGTGAAAAAGAACCATATAAAATATCCAAGTCCTTGATAATAGTACTTTAGTCGTAGTAGAATATCGTTATTTTTTAAAACCAGTTTAGTATGAAAGTTTAAAGTACACCTCGAAATTTATGTGAATAAACGTGGTAATGAGGATGTAATATGGCATGCCGTTTACAATTTTATGCGGTGTGTCATGTGACACAGTGAAATATATGTGTTCTCTAAACCAATTACCTGTGAAAGCGTTTAAAAATGAAAATTAATTTAAACCAACTTCGTTGATGGTCATTTTCAGGATGTTGGCTTCATCAATCCAGCCAACATTGTTTTCGTCTACTTGCTAGTTCGAGAGGGCATTTGGTTGGGATCAAACAACGTGGAATGTCGCCCTCGAAATGGACTCGTTTCTTCTTCATCCTCCTCTACAGCAACTTCGAATTCATCTGACGCTTCCTCCACGGCCAGTTTGACAGATGCAGTGATTGCTAACAACGTTAACGGTAATAACGGGAATCTGCCCATTTCCTCCAATATTAACAACATGAACAACAACCACTCCTCCTCATCTTGTACCAGCATCAACAGTAATAGCGCAACTAACTCCAACAGCACCACCTCCTCGACTAATACCGCTTCCTCTGCTACCGCTACAATCAGCTCCTCCTTAAATAAAGGAAAAACCTTGTGGGATTCGATTGAACACGAACGTAAGATAGGAGAAAGAAAGAAAACAAAAGGAAAAATTACTTGATTTAATATGCATTACGTCGTGCCACAGGGAAAATTTCGTTTCGCTTTTCATATGTATATTTTATAGAATGTCTTTATCTTGCGTTCCTCTGTGACACTCAAACCATGAAACGAGAAGATGAAAAAATTGAATATTTCAAATCCTTTTTATTTTCTCTTTACAGATGCCTACTCATTGTGAATCGGATGTCTCGAGATATGCTACGAATCAATGCAGAACCGGCTTTCTTTACGGAAGTGTTTTCAGAACTGAAATCTGTTGGCGTCTCACTTTAATTAATTTAAGCCTAACAATATAAAGTAAATTAGAGCAACTCTAACTTAACTTAGTCTATATACTACTATTACTGATATTATGATGTCATTCCAACTGTTGGTGGTAGTGACGTTGCTAACAAAAGTCAGTGGTGGTGCGTGGGCGAAGCACTTTTTATGGAAGGACTATTAAAAGTTGTTGGGATTAGGAAAGTATGAGAGGATTGTTAATTCCACGAGAGGTTGTTGGAAGAAACTCCTGCCTTTAGTGCTAATTAGCATGGGAATGGAATGTCTCAATAACAGCAGAGGACATTAAAAACGAAAATCCTAAGAGGTTCTTTGTGCTAGTGTCTCCAACACATGCCCTGCTCAAGTTAAGGAATGTTTGATTCTTGAATGTCAAGGGGGTTCGTAAATAACTTTTCACCGAGTAGAATTAGAAACTACGTACACAGATTATATACCGCAGTTTTAGAGTTTTACGTACTTAAAAAATTGCAGATAGGACATTTAAACGTAACGTGTATTACAAACTCGTCATAGGTAAACTAGAATACGTAATACGTAGTGTAGTTAGGTATCCAAATATTTTGATAGAATGAACAGTTTCTTTGAGATTTTAAGCGCGTTTAGTTTTGCATAATTATGTAACGAGGAATCAAGTATATATGCCAGCAGCTTTTGCATATTACTACTGAAATCAGTGAAATCACAGGGAGTAAAAAAAAGTCGGCTTGGGAAGGAAGAACTACAAAATAAAAAAACTTTATTGCGTAACGCTTTAAAATCAACCTTCCATATAACTGCTACCTGTTTATTTTAAGACTTTTCGAGTCTGAATCATGAAATTAGTGTGAGTGAATCAGAACAAATTATGTATATGACAATGATCAGTACCAACCACATAATCCACACGCGTGCACCTACTATTACAAATTCCATTTCATTTACTTTAATGTACCAAACACCTGAAATGTTCTCCCATTTCTTCTCATTTCTTCGGATAGCTAGTAGGCAAAAGTCATTTTTGTTTCCGTATAATTAGCATTGTTCCTTCATTACCGTTCACATTCTTAAAGCTAAAACCATGTAGGTTTTTGGTTTTTATTGCGTAGGAAGATGTAGAAATAGTTTGGTACGCAGGAAGATGAGCTAAGTAAAAAACGAATTCCAAAAATGTGTTCACAGAGAAAAACAAAATAGTGGAGAGAATTGGAACGGCGCAATAGCGTATGCTGATTTTTGTAAATATCTTATTGCTTGCTAATCCATAACGACTACACTGGATATTACTGGAATAATTCTGTACATGCAAAGAATTTTTGTCCTTATGTTCAAGTTATTTTTCGGCGTTTTTATATCAGGATGGCGCATATTGTTTAGAGACTGATGCAAAGGTGTTACCAAATACGCAATCAAATCATTAACATTCATGCATAAATGCATCAAAATAAATCAATACAGTCAATTAATAATCCAAGACCAAAGAAATCCCAACCAAAAAGCACTGGTAAAAACTGGTGAAATCTATTATCAGACAATTGTTGGTGCTAATGCTCATTGCTATTCTACATAATGTTCGTTATCGAATGTAATTTACATAAAGCATTGTATTGTAATGTACAATAGATTTGAGCTATAAGAGCCTGTTTTTATAGCATTTTTATGTTTTAAAATTCAGTATTGTTATTTTTCACGTTGTCCTTCAGGTTTTAACTTCCATACAACATGTACTAGCAAAAACGGTTTAATTCCCAGTTGTTAAAAGAACGTATATTTTTATGCAGTTTACAGTTCGACACTTTAATATGTAATCAATGTTGAAGGAAACTAAAAAAAACGCAAAACTTACAGCCAAAAAGGAATGTCAACTTTATAAACGGTAGGGAAAGAAAAAAATATACTCGTTATATTATTATAATAATAATATGAGCGTAGAATACCTCTTGTCATACCAGTAATAAAATAACTACTTGACGAAAACAATCTCGACGATACATATAAATATTAACAACATTCATATATATGAAGAACTAATATAAATCTTTAAAGAAAGGGTCTTGGTTAGTTTAAGATGGTACTTCTGAGTTGAAATGATTTTTCGTCTTCGTATATTGTATACTGCATGTATACCTATTTAAAAATAATATTGATAAGTCGGTGTAAACTTTTAAGCAAATTAGCATAAGGTTAGTGTATTCATGTAATATGCGTACGATATATTTTAACATGTGCTGTTATCGTCAGAGGTCAGATGGAGGCAACATTTGTATTCAGAAAAATTAGGTCATGCATGCATTCCGGTAGAGATGTTACATTTTTGGAAATATTTAACCGCGCGATAAAAGTTTAAAATGGTAAGTAAGTAGGGAGTAAAAGGATTATGTGTTTCGAAAAATAATACCACAAACTGTGTACTTGTTTATGGATGTTATGTGTTAGTTTTAATCATACATATATGGATATACATAAATGGTGGTTGTACTTTATTGTTTTATTTTTAGTCACATAAGAACCTTTGTATACATTGTACACACTAAGAATGTATTACTTTACAAAAAATGTTCCAAGAGCATTTACAAGAACTACTATGATGAATATTATATAGGACCGGTTTCTATTCGATTGTGATTTTACAGGAAGAATGTTAATTGTCATTAAAACCTGTGTGTGTAATTTTTAAAATTTTGTGGATAAATCTTCAATGTCGACACGCCTCTTCTGCAGTCTGAAACAGCCCAAGCGTTCGTATGGATGTTTTGTAATGTAAGCCCTTTCGATTGGTTGATATGTATAATGTGTACGATAGAACAACCCGTCGTCTTATTAGCCACGTATGCAGAAGAATGGTTAGAAGAGTGAAAATGTTTTTGTGATACAACAAGAGTTAAATTTGTTGTTTTCCTGATGCAAGTTTGTATCGTTGTTTGTAACTAGTGATGGCTGCATCTTTATTACCAATTCCTAAAACTACACTTAACACATGTAATCATCCATCATTTATATTTGTATCGTTGTTTGATGTTACCTATATTGATAATCGTCATACCAGATGAACTCGATGCATTTAAAATGAAGTCGGCAAAAAAAACGTAAAATCCCGGTTACATACATTGCCATTAATCATTTACCGCTATACAACAACACAGCAAATTTTTGTACATTGTCGCATGTCATCTGTAATTCAACCGTCTCCATTCCACGTACTACACTATATATATGTATGTATTTACAGAGTAACTTGATATTGTAAGCGTGTGTAAGGAAATTCGTGTATTGTTTTACTGTTAATGTGAATCAGTTGGGTAGTTTGCTATAAAGGGTATCATAATTAATTATGTATGTCTTCTGTAAACAGGAACAGTCAAAATTGCTTTTTGCATACACACGACATACATCTTATCTATGTAATACTATGTTTATATCATCCATGCACGAAGAAGAAGAATCCATTCCATACTGCGTCTTAAGACAAAAGTGTCAGAGAAGAATAACAAAGGAGACTAAAAAAGATTATTTAAGCACGGATTTTTAGTTTTTAGTTGGGCACACACACTCCTATTCGCCGTAAAACAATTAACGTATATTTATGACGCCGTATTTTATTGTGTAAATCATCATAATTATCTTGGTTTATAACGACTTGTACTTTAGTTACGGTACTATTAGTCGTTAGACGTAAAAATAAACCAGGCATTATCAGCGTCGTGGCATGTAATGTAATATTGTAACAAAAACATATACTCACTTCGTGTAACTAAATGTAAACATGTATTGAACTATACAGAAGAAATACAAAAGTTTCGTTGGATGAAGCATAGGAGGTAAAACTTAAGGAGGTATAAAATATTATATAGAGAGACATGGTCATCGTTGTCTACTACATACTACATACACACTCTAACTTGTAATAATGTTATAAAAATATTGCTATCTGTAACAAAAAACTGGTGACATTTTTAGTGTATGAAGCGTTTTTGTTCTTCACTCAAGGCATTTGTTTGTACGTATCGTATGTAATTTTGCACAGGTTCTGCTACCACACTACTGCAGTGAAAATTAAGGGAAAAAATTATGCAAGAACAGAAAAATGTATGTTACGGATTCATTAAAGCATAATGCATACATACATTCTATTATTGTTACTATTATTATTGTCATAAATGTAATTTTACATAGTACTAAATACGTGTACATCGTAAGTATCGTAATTGAAATCTTTGTTTTTGTCATCGAAAGTAAAATTGGAAATAAAAAACAGAACGTTTTTTATAACCATAATTCTGTGTCGTATGTATAAAGGCATATATACACTGGAAAATAGTAAGTGATTTAGCATTTTATAGATCATTTGGATGCCGCAAGCTTGGACTTTTTGCCTGGTTATTATTCTTCTCCCTATGATTATGTTCTGCTTCCTACTAGCTTTATCTCATTTTATCATCATCATTAATTGAAATGCTCCAGTGAGGATGCTTTGGTTTGTGGTTATTCAGAGAAGGCATACATACCACTATAGTTATAAAAGAAAATTTTCGTGATAAAAACAGTTTTTTTGTTTGTCGATGATACATTATATAAACTGTAGAATTTTCTACGTGTTACTGTTAACTAGGTATGTTTAAACCAACTGGAACAGCTGAGTTCCCACGGTCCAGATCTAAATTCTACATCTTTCTGGATTCAAGGAGAGATTGTTGTATGTTTGAAGATCTTAAGAAGCTCTGAAACAGAAGAAAAGATCTTAAGCGTATCTTTATCTGTATTTTAAGGAAATGTATAAAACAGCAGCAGACGGTAGTCGCTCTTATGATGGACTCAGGACAGATTAACAGCAGTAGAAATATAAAGTACACATTGTACTGATTGTACACATGGTTTACCTTCATTGTTAAAGCCAAGTTATACAGGGTATCTTTATCTTGTAAGTAGAATACGCAATATCATTTAAAAATGTCAGTATAAGTATATATCTTATTCCATCATGCATCACATCATCCAAACACAAGACAAGAGACGCGTCTTAGTGTATTATTTCTCTCGGGTAGCGTGAATGCAGTATTTTTTCTCACATAATCGCATCTTCACAGATGCAGATAAACAATGACGCCGAAAACCCAAGCCAAGCTACTACAACAATATGTGGACAGTAGATGTAGTTTATACAAGGAAGGGAAAAGACCAAAAAAAAACTTTTAGTGCTGCTGCTGTTGTTGTTGTAGTGGGGAAAGAGGCGTGCACACTTGATATCAAACCATGCTTGCAGAACTTGGTTCGTGTTCTCTTAGTATTTAACATAGAGAGGATAGGGAAAATGATGTGATGTTCTCAATTTAATACATTAAGTATATCACCAGACCCCCTATGTTCTCTT
>JAHZNB010007377.1:0-13314 GCA_027744295.1 Callyntrura guangdongensis | reverse complement strand
AATTTAGAATCTTTAACAATTCAATCAGCTTGTATCAATACAAAGTTTTTCATCTGCGTCTTTACTGCTGCAATTATAGCAGGTTTATCTCTGTTGCCTTGACTTTTGGTCTTTGTTTTTTTCAAACATTTTTGAAAAAAGTGAAATAAAATTACTTCCGTCCCACCATCACAAACTTTTCCATTTCCGCCATACACTTAACTGTATGTGTGTATGTAAATGACCCGTCCGTCAGTGGCAATGCAGCGTAAGCATTCAGCTCATTACGATACCCCAGCAAACTACCAACCGGCTGCAAACATTAAAATGTCATGAACAAAAAATGATTAATTGGAAAAGAAATTAAAAGTAGAATCATCAAAAAGTTTGTATCTCCCACCGTGCACGTATTAGAGATTTTTTTTGTAAACGCCATGGATATTTGTGCCCATGAGCTGCTTCAGTGATCCTTCAATCGTTTAATCAGTAGATCGTAAAATCATCATCTACACATCATTACCAATAAAATTCGCAAGACATGCTGCTGTGTAATGTCGTAGTGCTATTGTGGAGCAAATTAAGCGGAAGATACCTAAACATACAGACACCAAAAGTACAAAAAAATCATCAACGGCGAAAGAAAAAAAATCCAAAGGAGCTGAATGTTGTTGTTGCTAAGTAGAGAGTTCTTGAATCCGTAGAATTTTGTCATCATCTTCGCCTGGTTACAAGATGAAAGTTGTTGTCAATTGATGATGGGAAGGACTCTCTCATCAAACTCATCAGCATCATCCCACTACTGTCGCCAAGAAGACTGAATGATAATAAAAATGTTCAATTATTGCTTCATTTACGGGTTACTTGTGCAGATGAAAGGGATACATGTGAACTGGACAACTTCTTGCTATTAAGTCATCTTTACCAAGCAGCAGCTTACAAGATGCCAGTGATGCATTGTGCTTAGATACTTGTCAGCTAAACTCTCGTCGAAAGCAAATTGAAGGATGGGTTCAGTCAAAGATCAAAATCCATCATCATCATTACAATATTTATTATCGTCGTCGTCGTCGTCAACGGTAATGACAGCATGCAGCAGCAGCATCTCATGTCATCATCAACAAATGAGCAGCAGAAAGAAACCCTCAACTTCATCATTATCATCACGGGTCGCTTGTTAAGCTGATGCAATACGAGAGGAGGACACACATTTATTGCATAAAAAGAGGCTTAAAACCTACCTATCTCCTTAATAAGTGCTCTATTAACAAACTTCGTTTTCGTCGTCGTCGACCTCGTTCTCGTAATTAAAACATAAACACTTGCCTCTTTAGGGTAAATGCTAATGCCGGTAATAATCGGCAAGGTTTTAGGTGTATCTTGCTGATTGCAGTATTTCGGTTGTTGTATCTCTCTGGAAGGAGACCTTTATTATTCCTTTAATTACTCCCCACTGTTATTTGAAGGTGTGCTTCCCCTTTAGCAAACGGTGAATCGTCCACTTTGTTCGATCGTTTATCTTAGATTATTCCAAGTGGTTACGATTAGCAGCAGCTTGAGTTCTGCTGCTCAACATCATTTCGTCATGTGATCAAACCAGGTCGTTGAAACGCTAATACGGAAAAAACCATATGGTCATACCGCCGAAATCATACCAGAACGTTATCTTTTATTAATTCGTAGCATGGAAAGGGAGCATAGCAACCGAGGTACATATATTAGACGACGACGTGGTCTACCAATTGTCAATTTACCACACTGCCACCAACAACAACATCAATTCAGCAAGATCCGAACTGAAGATATTCAGATTTATCTTAGTTTATGCTTATTATGAAATGTTTAATACGTTTATTATCATGAAAATGTTGGGGGGTGTGGTAAGAGATTACAAGATATTTGGCGGGTGTGTCATTATCATCATCATCCACATCACCACCCTCATACCGTCGTCACATGCAATGCTTTTCAGCTAGGAGTGTTTGTAAATAGGCCATTAAAAACACATTCGCAGTCGGTATAATATTATTATTACCTATGTAGATGTGCATTTAATGCTGTAATTTGACTTGGGTCGTATTTTATGGCAACAACAGCAGTGGCAAAACAGCAAGCAATCAACCAAGTTCGTTTCTCCCTCACAGACACATTTTCCACGGTCAATGGTTTGTCATCAGGTGACTTTTTGAGATTGTCATTTGAAAATTTTAATTTATTTGATTATGTGAGTGACTTGGTTCTTTTATGACTAGAGCGATAAGTCTGGAAATCCTGTTGTTGTCGCTAGCAGAGCTGATGACGCTAGAAAGCAAAAAATAAGCGCTCGAGGAAAATTGTAAACTGCCTGTGTACCTAAAACAATACGTAACTCTTACTGATTGCGAAGCTCCGTAAGTTAATGTTATTTCAGTGGGCTGATAATAGTGATAATCCTCTTATTCCAATTACATAAATGGTACACATCTGAATTTCCTTCATTATTAAAAATGGTGCATGAAAATATGAAACGAATGTCGCAAAATTTACCGTTAACTTTTCTAGTCGCTGGCCTGACAAAAAAATCGTTAATATGTGTTAATCTTCATGTCGTTTGTATAGTCGTTAATCAGTTGTGTTGTAGTAAGCATTTAGCAAGTATTTTTCTGGGAGCGAAAATCTCCCGACATGATTACATGACTCTTTTCATTGACACAAGACTAGGAAAACGGATAGTAGTAAGTAAATAAAATTTTCAATGACTAAACAGTTTAAAAAAGTTTACGCAACCTTACACATTTTTCTAAACTCAACTTTCGACAGCGTTGACAAAGAATTTGGCATGTTAACTATCCGGTTCGTTTGTATATGAGGGAGGATGTGTGTACATTCTACACGACATAACTGCTGCCTGCAGAGGAAAGCCAGTAGGATGAACAATTACTTGTAAACTCCCGAGGTACAATCACTATGTCCGTTTTAGTATACTTGTTATATACTTGTAAGAGCTCTCGCAGGATAACAGTACAATTAGTTTATGATGACAACTGTATGTTTGATGATTTTTACCGTGTTTGTATGGACCACATCCGCGACTGTGACATAAGCTGATTTGATTACGTTGGAGGTGATGATGATGCTAGTAAACAGGTTAAATAGAAAAATGGTAATAAATTCTCCATTCTGTTTTTTGCACCAACAACGGAAAATTTGTAATGCGCTGTTTACATGCTGCTGCTTCAAAAGCAGCAGCCGCTGACAGCAGTGCTACTACATAATATACGACCACATCCACCACCGTTGTACCAGTTGTTGCTGCTTAATTTTTTTCAATGGTACACAATGCTCCGTGCTCGTTCGGGGTAAAGCAAATATTTACCGTCTGTGTCGGTAAAATTGGTGTTATAAATGACGGAGGATTTTGGCAGTTTCCAACTAGATATAACCAATAATGTAAAGTCGAATCGAATAACTGAGTGACGATAGTTTTTTTGTCATTTGTAAAAATGTGGTTTGTTTGAGTAACTTTTTTTCAGTCAATATCAGTTCAACACAACCAGACCAATCCCGGATGTAGTTGCTTCCTTCCAATCGTATATACGCTTGCAGATCTTGTTGGCAGCGGGGTATTTGTCAGTGTCAAACACACAGATCCTTTTTTCTCGGAAAACTGCAATTGCACTCTACTTTGTTGCTCATATTAGGCTAAAAACCTGGGTGGATTGTCTTCCGTTTTCTCTCTCAAATGTCCTTACATTAAAATGGCCGGCTCGGATGACAGGAGGCAGAATATTGTACATTTAAAGGTTTAATGCCGATGCTGGTGCACATAAAATTTAGGTGGTACAAGAAAACGCCCCCAATTTTAAAAAAAAATGGTTTGTTTCTACTTGTCCGTAATCTTGTGTTCTACAAATACTATGTGCATAATATTATGGATACGGATACTTTTGAGAACATCAAAATCATAAAAAATGGAAATTCTACTTGAAACTATTCAATTCCTTGACGTGTCCAGTTCGCTTGTATTTACTGCCTTCCCTCCACGCACAGAGGAGGGAACAAAAGCATGCATGTACTTTGTGAAAACGGAGATCTCTGATAAGTAACTCTTTTACACAGTTACCTAAGGTAAGTTGGTTTGTCTATCCCATTATGTATATATGCGTAAGCACTATAAGCACCCAATGGAAGATGCAAAGTGTAAACAGCAGAGCCTGATTCTGACTCACAGAGGGAATCAGATTTACTTGACATGCAACACCATAACAAGATTTTCTTTCCTTTTTCTCGATGGAAATTCACAGAGCCCAAACAACATCAACAACAACAACATCGTACGTAGTAGCATGATTCAGGTCGTGTTACTTAGCTGGTGTGTGTGTGTTGTGCTCTGAATGTGTGAGTAATGAAAAAGTGATTCATTGAAATTCTCATTCATGGAAAAATGACGAAGAGTTCAAAGATCAACTCACTCACACAGTCCAGTAGTTCACACACACACACACATTTACAAGTAAGCAGCATCTTGAGTTGTAAAAGTCGTAGCCAATAAGGAATAGCATGTTGTTTTAGCATCAAAGGAATCAATAAGTTCATTCTTGTCATGCAGAGCCACCATGCATCAGTATCATCATCATCATCACCATCGCCACAACTGCAACGCATTTTCCATTCAACCGTTCACTCTCTAGAAACATGCTAGTAACCTCAGATTACTTTTGGTATGTGTGACGACGAGTGACAACGACGTGCATGCATATTAAAACAGCCATGTGTGTACAAAATAATTCATTCATAATGCTTCAGCCTGCCTGCTAGCAATACTAGTCTGGCTTCCCACCACTACAGCTATCCACCCACATCCCACATTGAATTGCATGCATGCATGAAGGTAGATAGGTGGGTAGTTTGATAAAGATATTTTTTTGTGCGTTGTTGTTCCTCTGTCTATGTACTGGCTTCTAATTAAATGACACACAAAGAGTGACTGACGAGGGGGTATAGGAAATTAATTACACGGGCTAAATTATTATGATTTTATGAATATGGAACAATACAAACAAGAACCATTGTTGCTGCGACGACACAGCTTAGGCGAGATGCTGCGCCACTACCCCCATCACAAACGCAAAAGTAGGAGAATTCCACAGGCATAACTTTCGCCGCTTTGCGTTTTTGCTCTCACGTTAAACTAGGGTTGCTCTTTGCATTAACATGAGTTCTGAGTACAACGTCGTTGTTTGCTTTGTAGCGGTATTTTATTCTACGTAAACATTTGGCTAAAAAATGGATCATTTCAGTTTGACGTAAATGACGTCGTGCCCTCGTCGTTTGGGTCAAAATTATCTACCAGAACTGGTAGTGCAACAACGCAAAACGCAACAAGAAAAGTGGCAGTGGTAAAGTTCATACGAACACGCTAAAGCTAAACTGCCACTTCCATTAGCACGGAAACAACCCAAACAAGTTTATTATTTCATCCCCCTCAAGTGTCACATAAAAACTGACGCGACAAAATGGTTTATTACTTCTTCACAGAATTATTCTGGAACAGCGGAATTCCATACCAGCAACATATTATATTCATCACGGCAAGAGATGATAATTAATTATCCATGCCAGTGGTTTACTTGGTAAATGATGCAATAAAAGCGAGGACAAGAGCCTAAAATTTCTCCCTCTGCTGGGCCACCTACCATGCACCGCACCAGGAGTTGCTGTCTCCTCTCTCACATTTCATAATCTTTCCCGACCTTTGCATTTCTCAATGAAGTACGTAGAAAAATTGATAAAAACTGCAACGAAAAAGTGAAAACGGTTCCAATTCAATTAGCGATGCATTAAGTGCAACCATTTTTCATTATTTTCTTGTACACTCGTGCCACTTGCTGTAGTCATTTAGAAAGTGAAATGAAACCCGAAAAAATGGTGACTGGTGAGTAAGTAGTCACAACAGCAGCCAACAAAACTGGGTTGAAATGACCTATTATGAATTCTCTTTTTTTCTGGATCTGTGCTTGGTGAACACTTGAAAATGGTATAATTGTTGTATACTGTTTGTTTATTAGTTAATGTACTGTTTTGCTCTGTTTATTTTCTCATTTCTTTCGTTTACTCTTTCTTGATTAATATGCATGTGTACGTCTGCGTAAAATTTCTTAACTACCATTACTAACAACGACTGTGCATGAATTGTAGTAGCTTGGTTTGCTGCATGTGCTGTGGAGGACATGTTTTATTGGCGTACTAGTTACAGACCCGTTGAAATCCAGGTTTTTTAGTGATATGGCAAGAAATTTTTACGTATTTTTATCAGTGCTCCAATTTGCTTGTCTCTTAAATAAATGCTCTTTATGTACTTGTTATTATACAAGAGATTTTTCATCGTTTCACCTTATCATTTCATCTAAGATGGTTTTATAGCTAAAGATCTTTAACAACAACTTTCATACAAATTTATAATACTTTTCGCTGGTTCACAGCCTTTATCTTATGTTGAGATTGGGTTTTGGAATTTAGCTAAAATAATAAAAATTTTGAAACGATTGTTTAAACGAAATAATGCTAAATGTTTACAGAGCTCAATTTAATTTTTCAGTCGTTTATCCTAAGCATGACGTACTTCCAGGAAATACAGCAGTACTACATCTTTGGGTTTTATGTGTATAATATTGTCTTCAATGAAGATAGAGACCATGGTAGTGATAAAGTCAACTATGTTGTCTTTTATGGGTAAATATACGAGTGTACACGAATGAGCATCTATAAAATTTATCATTCAGATTCAAAACTACTTGTGTGTCAGCAAGTCCTTCTACTTCCATAATTGAATGCACTTGAGTTAATCGACAAGATCAAAGAAACGCAGAAAAGTGAGGGCTGTTTCAGTAAGCTTGTGTAGATAGAGTAACTGACTGAGTAACAAACACCCTTGTAATGATTGTGAAATTGCTGAGAGGACTATATATGATAATGTTACGTTGTTACATCATTCATCCATCCATCAAGCTAGGATGTTCCGTATCAGTAATAATAATAGATCTGTTACAGAGCGAAAATAAGAACGATTTAAGAAATGCACTGAGCGCAGTCCCATAATCAGAGAGTACCCACTACTACCAAAATATCACCAGACATTACAGAAAAATGACATGCTACGCAACACTTGAGAAATATCCATATTAGCAAGCTATCGCCACATACATGCATACAGAATCATAAAATAAAACAAGCTGAAACTGTAAAAAATTATCAAATCGAGCGACTCTTTACAGCATTTCTCTCTCCCGTTGATTCTTCTGGAGTAGTATGAGAAGAACGGTAGTGGGTGAGTGGGAGGCGACGATATATTACCATGCCACCATCAAGAGAACACACAAAAAAACACTTTACTCGTGTATCTCTTTCTCTCTCTCTCTCTGTACAATCTCTTTTGGAATCTTTTAAGATCACCTTTTATGCTTTTCTGCTGTGCTGCCACGTTCGTTCCCGATAGGGTCGTAAATATGGTAATATGACCTAGCAATGTGGTGGCGGAGAACGTAGCAAAAAAGGAGGCGAGAAGATAAGGCAGGATATCCAAGCCCCCAAAACACAACTTAATAAAAAGATACTTCTTCTTCTAAACTCGAGGAGAGGGAGAAAAAAAGGAAAATCAGGGCGACGATATGCCTGTCACATTAATAAACTATTGTATAAACTAAGGTTTATTGAACGAAACATTTTTAGGTGGTCGTTTAATTTCAAACACCGTGAATTATTCAGGGAGCAGTCTTGTCAACGCTAACAGTGTGCTACGATCCATTTTTTCTGAGGCCACTGCTCTAGCCACTATTTAGATGTACCTCTTTACAAATTGCTAAACATAAGAAAATTGTCATCCTCATTTACATACCATGGGAGCAACATGGTTGTTATTTATTACACACGGATCATTGATCATTGATCAGATAATAAGGTACACACACACATGCACACATAGTGTGTAATGTAGAAATGTGTGTCCATGCAATCAGTACTTGAGTATTCATCACTGACTGTTATAGGGTACATCACTAGCCATCAACTGCCATCACCACCAAAGTATCACTTGTAATCCTGTCAAAATCAGCAAGAAGCCACATCAAATCTATCACCATCCTCTCCTCCTCAACAACCACCACTACCACACCTTCCTGGCTTCACACAGACACACACATCTACTCTGATTTGACTCCTAACTCTAGCATCAGGTTTAACAACCAGCTTCGATTTTTGGTGTACTTGTGCAAAATAAATTAAGCATGAGAAAAAGAGAGCTAGTTAGGCGTTTATATAGATTGGACATGTCAAATGGGAAGTCAATAAAATATTACAAAAGAAAGGTGTTCTACCCAAAAAACTACCCCAGCAAGTAAGAGAGGAAGATGCAGAGAGTGAGATGCATCCATCATTGTAAGAGATGCAAGGCTAAAATGCCACTTTGTAGATTGGATAATGTGGATAAAGTAGTGGCAGCAGTAGTGGTGTAACTTGGCACTTTTACATTTTTGCAAGCGTGTGATGTTATGTTCACGGCACTACTACTGATTCTTCACAAAGGTAAAAATCTAGGCAAAAAATAGATAATAATGGGGTATTGTGGAGGTACGGTACTGTATAAAACAAAAAATGGCAGGCTTTTAGAATTCAAACTTGTGCTTCTCAAGTATCTACACATACACTGCATAGCAATTATAGCATTTATATAGGAGGAATACAAATTAGTTTGTTGTAAAAATTTAATCCTCACTATACTCATAACAAAGCAAGCAATTATTTTTTTTAGAAAAAAAAACAATAATAATAATAACTACAATTTTCTTAGTGATTTTTTTTGGTTAAACTCAATGATGTAAGTTTCTTTTTACATATTTGGGCATTTTTCTGCTATAAACCAGTGCATATACAGTCAAGTGAAGAGAGAACCCGTAAAGGTACTAAACTGCCATTTTCATCCTGATCATCATCCCCATTATCTTGATCAGTTGTGTAGATAAAGGAGGAAGTAACAATTTCTTGACAAACACCCGAAAACACGCATGCATGTAAGTGTGTGTGCGTTTTTTCCATCTACCTGTGTGTGTAATGACAAGCCTCATTCTGCCACCTGTCAAATAAAAAAACTTTTTATTGCCTCAAAAATACCTGAGAAGAACAAGGCACGCTTGCTTTTTTTTTTGAAAAGATGGACCATAATTCATTACATTTTTTTCCTCTTTTCTTCTCTAAACTCTTCTTCCTCTTCCAATTTACGACAAAAGCGTAACATATAAATATGATTTATTTTTTTTGGACGTAATAATACAAGTAATAGTAATTGTGAGTCAGTTGTTGTTGTAATTTGTTCAAGTACTAAATTAAGTGCAGAAAAAAGAGCAGTAAAATACTATTTTTTTCAAGCATTACAAAACTTGTCAGTTGTTCTCCCCGAACAAGTAGAAACAGTAGGAAAATTCTTGATATGGCAGCATCAGCAGCATCGTCATCGTCGTCGTCGCGCTAGGAACTAACAAGTATCAACAGCCGTTTTATTTGTTTAAACAAAAAAAAATTCTTCAAACATTTGTTTTTTCTGCTTCAGATTTTCTCAGTGTAATCACTAATCACACACATTCAGTTTTATTCCCATGCTTGTGTGTTAAGTAAGTAGCACATACACATGCCAGGTCTGCAAAAAGAAATGAATGAATGAAAGGCTCCTATAAACCAAGAGGAACAGATAATGGCTAATCATCGATCGAGAGAGTGAGCGACTTACCAGCCTCCTGCAACTGTCAGAACGCTTATTGTTATTATTATTACTTTTATTGCTATTAAATGACGACAAAGACGTAAAAATTCGACAAGGAAATTTTCTCGAGTTTTGCAGTAACAAAAATTTGTACGTAGAGCGGAGAAAAAAATATTAATATTCCGTTACATTTTACATTCGTCGTCGTAATAAAAAAAAAGATGCGAATGTGGTCGGGGTGATGATGATCATCACGACGGAGTTGGTCTGTTGCTAGCTACAGACCGTCTTTTTTATTTTCAAAAGAAATTCCGCTAGATAAACTTTAGTAACAAGTATATTTGCACTTACTTCATTTTCAGCTGCTTCACCAGTAAAGTATGTAATGTAAACGCTTGTATACTGCCATACCAACTGCACCGACTACACACATTCATCCACGACAGTTTTTTTTGCATATAAAAAGTCGGCATCATTGGAACGCTAACGACTGGTGGCGGCGGTGGTGGTGGTAATGGTGAGTCCAAATAAAACAGGTATAATATATTCTGTATACTTACACACTTATGTGGATAGTGGATGATGATGATGATGAAGCTAATATATATTTTTTTCGGTCTTCTGTGTGTGAATCGCTATACCATTATACATTACTACTATGTTATGATGATGATCACGATGATTGTTGCTTTTTCAATGGCTTTGCAAACTTTTGCTTCTCCTCACACGCTCACTCTACTACTTTTCTACAAACATACACACACATTTCTTGCTACAATATCGCTCGAAGCATTTTTTCTTTGCGTCTTCTTTTGCTTCTTTAACGAATCCCGTTATCAGTCTGCATTCCATTCCATTTCCATTATTATCCTCTCTCTTCCTTGACTCTGACTCACTCATTCTTTTCATTGTCATCTTGGATTGTGTTGGGTTTGTTTGCTTGGATGAAAGGAGAGAGAGAGAGAGAAAATGTTTTGTTGTTTTTTGTATAGGGAAGAAAGAGGGAGGAGAGAGACACGAAAATGTAACTTGTTTTAGACGTTTTATTTAAATGCTTTTCATCTTTTTATCGTCTGCGCGTATTTTCGTGTGAAGTTCCATTATGTAAGCATTATTTACGCATTGCAAGTATTACAAGAAAGGGAGAGAGAAGCGAAAAAGTTGGCTAGAAAGTTCACTATTTTTTTGGCATTCTGTACCCAGAGTTGTATACCTATTAAACACGCAAGCATACCCCACTATCTACATTGTCATACATTGTTGCATATTTTTTGTCTCGTGGTAGTGGTAGTGATGATGACGACGACGATGATGATGCGATTCCTTGTTGTCGTCAAGCAAAAATATAATATGTAGTAATGTGTAGCAATAATTCGTACCGTTTTATCAAGCCAACACAATCTGAGTTTCAAGTGTGAATGTGGCATGCCGTCGTCGTAGTCGTTGTATAAATTTCATTGAGAAATGAAGATGAAAATATACATGCTACAGAGCAACAGGAATAATAAAAAGTCGCTGTATCTACTTGATTAAGTTTAATATGCACGATTTCATGACGATATTTATTGTCGTTATGTGCAACTTTTTATTTTCTTTTGACACCAGTTCAAAGTAATAGTGATTAGCAAACAGCAAAATTAGCAACAGTCGAACATTGTTATACTTTGTATTTGTTGTATCTTTCAGAAGATGGAAATAAAGAAATAATAATAATTCAAGTTAAATAATCCTGCATTCACTAACTACCACCGTCACCGTCCTATCAAAACCCTGACTTACTGAGCTCCTTTAATTAAAAGTAACGTTTCATCCAAGTACTTCGTTTTAAACGGCGGAGTAAAGTACAATTGCTAAGTAGGTGTGTACATCAATTTGTGCTTAAACTGAGTACATTTTATCATAGCTGACATGCCTACATGGTTTTGTGCAGGTGTGCACGATGGTAATATGGTAAGAACACTGCGATCGTCAAATATAAAATCAATTGTACAAGGTCGTATTTATGCCTTGGTTCCTATTATCAATACCAATACCTTTCCGTTTCGTTCAGCATGTCAAAGTATAGACCAATCCATAAGCTTAAAAATGTACGAAAGCAACGACCAATTTATAAATGTATGCAGGACCAAGACGAAGTATTAAAAGGGCCAAACCTGCCCACTGTAAGCTGTTATAAACTCAAAAGAAATCGGCATTTTTTCAAATCGTTAAATATTTTTGCTTCCGTCATATATTTGCTATCAATAAGAACACTGAATTGGTAATTGTTTTCGTACATGTTAATAGGTCTATACTTTGACTCTCTGTGTAAAACGAAAAGATACTCTTATTGTGATCTAAAAACCAAGTACAGGATTCGTACGGTAAGAGCGAGTTTAAAATTGTTGATCATACAGTGAAAATGTTTCACAATTTAAAAACTGAGATTACAAAAAAGAGTACTATCGGCGGCGGAGTTAAATTTGGCGATGGGGGTGGTGGTGGCTTCGAAGAATCACCTAATAAAACGCCTGTCACGGTCTTAATCTCAAGGCTTAATGAGCAACACCGCCTTGCTAATCATGTTGCTGTTGACACCATCCACCACAAATCTTATGTAATCAAGCAGCGTAATATTATAAGTAGGTACGTTGTGTGATGATGATGATGATAAAGATGAGGATGAGTATTTAATTGTCAGCAGAAAATAAAAAAACACAATAAAGAGTCTCTCGTTCTAACTTCTTCTTTCCTATCACATACTTTCCTTTTGTTGCTCTATATAAATAGTAATCAGAAAAAAATGGTTACAGCATCAGCAACACAGTACATAGACCCACACAAGTACCAGCATTATGTTGAAGGAGAAGCGCATTACTCATGTTCACATGACTATGTGTGTTTTTGTGTGTAAACTTTTTATCACAAGTGATATAATTCAGCTTCAAAAGAAAATAGGTACGTGCAAGCAGGAATGTAAATACAGATGAGCACATGATGATGAACACGCCAACACGAAAACGTTGCGTTTGCCTTTTTCAAACAACTATAAACGGTTACACTGGCTGTTACAACTGTAAATTGCCTTATTCACCTCATTAGATAAATTTCTATCCTATTTCCAGTTCTCTTCATTGAAATTAATCCTGCTGCTGAAAAAAAATTCAATCCAAAAGCAGATTGTAAGATCATCAATATCATCACCCTCAGTATAACGTAGCCATAAAATCCTTTTCGTCGTCAGACTCTAAAAACAATGTATGGTCATGTTATTGCATAATATAAAAATATTTAAAAATACAAGAGCACAACTATATCAACATGATCATTATCATCACATTATTCTCGCTGCTGGTTGGCGGTGGCAAAATGAAAGCTTGTCACGAAAGTCGGACGCACTCGATGAACTTTGTACTCTTTCTCTTCTTGGCATTTCTCTATCAAAATATTTCAAATTGAATCGTGACATTTTCAATCTTCCAGTTTCCATAAATAATGGTAATAATAATAGTCAAGTGGTGGCAAGCTCCGATGCTGTTACTGCCACTACTGCTCTGCTAATGGATTCAAGGAAATAGTTCAAGAATTTAGGTACCTCCCTCAATGCTTAAACCTCTCTCTCTCTCTCT
>JAHZNB010007376.1:0-13009 GCA_027744295.1 Callyntrura guangdongensis | reverse complement strand
ATAGCAAATTTGTTTCTTTCCCTCACAGTAGTTGACCCGGAAGAGTGCTTGGTCCAACATCACAACATACTCCTAATTTCCACCAGCTAGGTGCTTCTCATAGAATTTTCGAGCATTGGTCTTCCGATCCTCGATCTGGCGGGTTTTAAGGACCTGTACGTTGCTGTTTTTCGCTTTTCTAGCCCCAAGTCTTCATAAATACATTTGGTGATACTTGTTTTTGACACAATAAATTGTCTAGACATCTGTCGTTGACTCCTTGGGTTTTTATTGGATATCAATGACTTTCTCTTCTTGATGAACTCCATGGTACGTTTTTGGAGAAGTCGTTTTTCGTTGGGTAATCAAGTCCTAAATTTGTCGCTCTTCTTCTATTACGTTCTCTATGAGTCACTCTATGCACAGGTGTCTTTGAAACGTCATAACCTTGTTTTTTTAACTGCTTTAAAATGCCTCTTTCCAAACTTTTCTGCTTGGAAAAGTGTTTAATCAAACTTTCACTTCCGGTTTTCAAATCATCTTCATTTTTCCACTAATTGTTCTGAAAATTGGGTTACTAACAGTCAAATATGTATTAAACTATTTTAGAAACTTTCAGCCTCTCAGCTGCTTCCAATAAACTGCAACAAGCTCCTGAAAGTGGTCCTTTAGTAAGAAATCACCCTCTGTATATTGTTTATTTACATCTCAGTGTTGTCAGAGAGGACGCTCATGTATGATGTATAAATGACGTGACCGTACAGCGTGTAATACGGTATGATGAAATAATATTTGATAAATAAACTAGAACCGTCGGCAGAAATCTTTTAGAAATATAAACCATTTTTGGTACAATTAAAAAAATCTTTAAAATTCATGCTTAGTTGCTTTCCCCATTTCATCGGTTAAATTAAAATTAAAATTATTACTTAAATGCAACTTTATAACTCACATACCACAAATTGGTTGGAAGAAACGTCAACGACGTACCATAAACTAAAATAATCAGAGAAAAGGACCTTGTCATATAAACACATCAATACGTACATTTGGATAAATCATGACCATTTTGGCCATGGCTATGGCTGTAACATCAACCTTAATGTATTTAATCTAATCTGTAGTTCGTCCTCATAAATTACTTCGAGTGGCTAGAATTACAATAAGTAAAAGTTACGCCAAACTCTCGTACACAGTACTTAATTTGAGCATGATGGTGATCCTATCAAAAGATCACGATGAATCACAGCATAGGCAAGCGACATAATAGACTTAATAATATGATGAAATGCGTGTGACTACCAAAAATTTTATTTTCAGATCAAGCAAACAATGTATTGTGTAATTTGAAAAAGTTCTGCCAAAGTTGCATTAATGCGTTAAAATAAAATATGTATTGTTTTTGAATTTGATGTGCTTTGATACAGAATGTTATGGAAAGGTACATTAAGCTGAA
The DNA here is from genome assembly GCA_027744295.1 of Callyntrura guangdongensis. Lineage (NCBI taxonomy): Eukaryota > Metazoa > Arthropoda > Collembola > Entomobryomorpha > Paronellidae > Callyntrura > Callyntrura guangdongensis. The sequence goes on along the minus strand of JAHZNB010007376.1, from coordinate 11,574 downwards.
ACTTAAGTACTAAAACACAATGCAGGAAGAGTTCTAGATATAAAGCACGATAAAACCTTTATCTAACGTATACCAAACCGATTTGAAACTAATTCAGGTTTGTGTAATTTGGGATGAATTATACTTATGATTGTTCATCCGAAAAGCAATGTTCATTTTATCAGTTCAATGAACTACTTTGTTTCAACTATTTTACCTAGCTTGCCATCGTGTATTTTATTGCGGTATCACACTTCATTCTATTTATGAATGTATAATCTATAACCTCAGCTAATCGTGGAAACATCGTTGACTTCATCTGCGAATCTAACATACGTTTTTGTAATATTTGAATTAAGCGTAATGGGTGGTTTACTTTATTTGTGCAGGTTGCGACCAAGAAGTTTTTGTTTCCAATTTCGCCGAAAATTGGTAGGGTGATCCATTTTATGCGCTGAGTCTGTAATAAAATTAGAACTTTATTGACTGTAGTGGCTCGCATAGAACAAAAAAGGCGGAAAAAATAAAAAGTCGTCAGAATTGGCCCAAAATTTGGTGGGAATGGGATTTAAAATGTGATTTATGTAAAGTATTTATGTAAAAGTATTTCTCGTCTGTGGTACATTAAACAAACATTTTGAAGGCTTCTTCTAATGTTTTCGCCCTATGCGTTTGAAGTTACTTTTTAGTTAATATTGGAAAAACTAATATTTAGCAATTTGTTAAATATTTTAAAAATTATGCATTTAGCGCATGTATATCTTTGACGTTTGTAATGCACTGATTTAGACAGAGGGCTTCGGAAGCACGGCTCCCCAAATGATCACCGTAAGAAAACTCTGGATGTTTAAAATGTTAAAAAAGTTTTTGGTGCACTTTGTATATATTTTCTCAATATTCAACAATTCAATTATTTGATGATTGAAGGTCTCTAAATGGGCGTTGCGCACAGAATTCCGTATTTCAACTACTTACGCTAACGGAATTTGTAATTTTTGATATACATTCAATCCTGACTTTTGCTTATTCCTTTTATTTATTTTTACAGTGAACATTTTGAATAACTATGACGCAATATTTTTTGCGCTCCGCGCGAAGCCCCGTCCCCGTTATCATTTATAATTTCTATGTTGTAAATACTACCTCTAATTAATTTTACTACACGTTTGGCGTAGTATCGTGTTTAAAGTTGTCAAGAAAGTTTGCCGAGACGAATGCAGCCTATAATTACGTTTAAATAGACTGTTTTCCACCATGAATATGGTCTTCCTACTTTTTGAGTTTACAAATATGAGATGCCTAGTCATGGCTATGTGGCTATAACATCAATCTTAATGTATTTAATCTAATCTGTAGTTCGTCCTCATAAATTAATTCAAGAGGCTAGAATTACAAGTTATGTCCAACTCTCGTACACAGTGCATAACTTGAGCATGATGGTGATCGTATCAAAATATCTCGATGTATGTATCACAGAATAGGCAAGCGACATAATAGATTGAATAATATGATGAAATGCCTTTGACTATCAAAAATTTTATTATCAGATCAAGAAACAATGTAAAGTGTAATTTGAAAAAAATGCATCTGTTTTGCATAACTTACATTAATGAATTAATATAAAATATATACTGTATTTAAATTTCATGTGATTTGGTACAGAATGTTATGGACAGGGTTATATTAAGCTGAAATACTAAAGTACTAAAACACAATACCGGAAGAGAATACGTTTCAAGATATAAAGCACGTTAATACCTTTATCTAACGTATAACAATGCAATTTGGAAATAATTCAGTTTTGCGTAATTTAGGATAAATTCTACTTTTGATTGTTCATCGGATAAGCAATGTTCAGTTTATCAGTTCAATGATCTACTTTATTTAAACAATTTTACGGACTTTGCCATCATGCAGTGTAATGCAGTATCACATTTCACTATTTTTATAAATTTATGCCAATCGTGGCAGCATCGTTGACTCCATCTGTGACTCTACACGTTGTGACGTTATACGTACATCGTACAATGTAAAATTTCCATTAGGCGTACATTACAGATTGTGTGTGTATTAAACGATATGTAGGCTTTAACATGAACTCACGCTATCTCAAGTGAAATTAATTCCCAGCATTCTGATTTGAAACACTAATCCTATGAGATAAAAATATTTGGTCGACAAATTTCAAATATTAATCCTGGCAAGTAAAAATAATATGCTACTCACAGTTTTTGGCACGAACTTAACACAAGAGTCAAATGCCTATGACTATTAAGTAAATATACAAATGAATTGGCAAATTGTCAATGTGTTTTTTCGTATATTCACCTCAGTGTTCATAAAGAATTCTACAAAGAGACACAGAATTTAAAATAAAACATTAAAAATCCGAAATTGGAGATATCATTACAACCAAAGATGGACGACCGAGAAAAAATTCATATTAACAATAACTTACCAGAGTTGATCCGGACGACCATGTGCAATGACGAACTTGTATCATTTTTAAAATCCGTCAACATCTTGTCGATGGAGGAGGTTAACAGATTGGTATGGTAACACATATGCCTTAAGTTTGAAAAAAATAATTATGTTTAAAACTAATTTTTACCACTCTGTATAGGAAGGCTCAAGCTTTACTCAGATGGAGAAAGCAAAAATGATTTACGATATTCTTGTAACACGGACGGGTGCTTACGAATTACTTTGTCAGGCTCTCAAAAAAACCAATCAAACTCGTGCTTTGGAGATATTAACTATTCCGGATGAAATGTACCTTCTCCATAAAACCATTTGGTACGATACAACCAAGATTATTGGCACCGGCAGCAATGGCACAATCGTATACGAAGGAAAATTTGGGTGGCGTGAAGTAGCGGTAAAAATCCAGAATAAAGCTTTCCTTAATGCTGGCGTAACACAAAATGAAATTAAAATGTTATCGAAACTGGACTCACATCCCAACGTAGTGCGATACTTCTACACAGACGTTAAGAATGAGCTCGTTTTAATTGTTTTGGAGAAGTGTGCAATAAACTTGCACGATGAAATCAAGAAGAGAATTATTAAAATGGACAACGTCATTTTACTAAGAAAATGCACAGAAGGACTGGCGCAATTCCAGATGGACAATCCAACGTGACCGCATCTGGTGTTCCGGGTACATTTGTCTGGATGGCCTCAGAATGCCTCCAAGATAATGACGATGACTCTGAAGAAACTCAACTGAAATTGGTAATTTTCTTGACCATTAATGTTATTTTGGGATAAACCCGTTTCCTTACAAGTATTTTAAACATTCCAGAACACCCGTACCGACATATTTGCGCTAGGATGCATTTTCTATTACACACTTTCAAATGGACATCATCCGTTTGGAACCCGTTATGACATTACATCCAATATTAAACATGGCAAATATAATCTTTTGAGCTCACATGTCGATGAAACTTGGTGTTTAGTAATCGCAGGAATGATCTCCCACGAGCCATCGGAAAGACCATCTACAGAAAACGTTTTGAGGAACAACGTGTTTATTCCGGTAACCACAGTAGTCGAAAAACCATTAAAATCAAGTAACCCCAGCATCTCATCAACAACTTCCCAGCAGCAGAAAATTCACTTCAGAAAAATAGCCATGGAAAACGGGAATAACTTCAGCGAACCAATCATTGAAGGAAATTCTTTAGTAAAAAACATTGGTCGTCAGTTTGAAAGGACTGTAGACATTGACAGTGTTGCAAACACACATGAAGAAACAAAGTTTACAAATTCAAAAGTACATGATGATAGTAAACATGTATCGGTTTGCAGTGGCATAGCAACAGAATTGAAATCACAACATTGGCAAAAATATGTTTTATTCAAGAAAAGAAGCTTACTAGCTAAAGCTACTACGTTTAGTGATAGTTTTCTTCAAATTCTTAGAAACCAAGGAGTCTTATCGGATTTTTGTATCAATTTAACTGTACGTAAAATTAAAACATATAAAAATAAAGTTTAACTCAAAATACAATTCCTTTATTTAGTATGATTTATATAAAACTTTTAACACAAATTCCTTGGTTTCAGGTGGGATTTATAAAGAAGCAGCAAAAGGATAGGGTTTTTCAATTGCCTTTTGCTACAAGCAAGTACTATGACTCCATCATCAAAGCGTTTAGAGAAACTGGGCAGACTGCTTCTCTTGCAATTTTAGAAGAAGGGTACAAGAAAGTGGAAAATTGGAATCATCCGGACACAAGTTTGAGTAACACTGATTTTTATTCACTTGCGGAAGCAATTGGATTTAATTGCGACGTATCTCTGCTAATCAATCTGTTTGACACTCTCGCAGACAAGTTACTTTTCCAAACAGATAAACTTGGATTTACTCTTTTGCATGTTGCAGCACTTTGTGGGCACATCGAGATTATTAAATACCTAATATCCAAAGGGCTTTGTCGTTAACGCAAAATCAAAAACAAATGATACTCCGCTACACTTATCAGCAGCATATGGTGGAAATGCTGTCGCTGTTACTAAAATTTTGTTGGAGGATGGTGCGGATCTGTATGCAAAGAACGCATATACCAACAATGTGGCACATACGCTGACCTTATATACAACACCTCAAGAATACTACGAGTGGGTAGAATTTATGGTACAAGCAGGTCACAGTAAACTGTTTTTTGAAAGAGGTCAACACGATAATACTCCACTGCACAGCGCCGTGTTGAACAGTGAAGTATCGAAAGCTACTCTGAATTTGTTTGCTTCAGGGCTAAAATTTGACTTTAACAGTACCAACATGGATGGTTCGACTGTTTTAATGCTAGCTGCTCTTGGGGGCCACGGTAGATATTTGCTCGATTGCATCATAAATTTGGGAGGTAACTGGACAAAGAAGTGCACTTACTCCAAATCTGTCCTTCATTATGCCGTTCAGGGTGGCAACCTTGAAATTGTGGAGTACTTTATATCCCTTGGAGCAGATCCAAATGATAAGGACTGCTGGAGTCGCACCCCAATACATTATTTGCGCGACTCTTTTTATAACCAAATTGAAATTACGAAAGTGCTACTGCAAGACAAGGCGAACCTTTACGCAAAAGACGAAAATGGCAATAATGTAGCGCACCTCTTTTCTTATAAACTAACGAAAAAGGCTGATTACCTTGTTTGGAAAGAGTATGTAATATCAATCGGACAACAATCTCTTTTCAAAGAAAAGAATTCAATGGGAATTTTACCATTTTAAGCTAATGTCCATGTTTGTGATTCTTGAATCTGATCGATCAGCGATGTCTACAATGTATTTTCACTATGGTAAAAAAGAAGACTCAATAAACCGGTTGTTAGATTTCAGATTTCTTATTTATGCACTTAAATACGTTGTCACAAAAGCATGTATAGCCGAAAAAGCCAAAAACTAGTAGAGGACATGTGAAGTTTGTTACATTAAGGCCAGGTTGGAAACTTAAGCTAGTCGTTGTTACGAATATTGGTTTTTAAGTAGCTCAAAAACAAACAAGACTAAGAAGTTGGTCGTATTTACCCCACTTTCATTTTTAAAATTACATTTGTCTTCTAAACTCAAAAAATCCGTTCGTCATCATATATATACACCATATATGTCACAAACAATATATCCCGCCAAATCCGTTCAACCACCTCCAACCTTTTCTAACACTAGTATATTTTTACCCAGCAGCCACTACTCCAAATTCCGTCCAATTGCACTGTTTGTGTGAAAACCTCTGAAAAGTCTAGCTCGAAATGTGCTAAGTCAAACTCAAACATCTGTTTTTTAAATTTAACTGCAGCACATCCAGCATTACAAATTTAGTCCACCTCTAGAAATACTTACAAGTAATGACCGCAAGCGGGGACGCTCAGAGGCGCTAAGAGGGTTTTCAATTTTTTAGTTTCACAAGCACGAACGCGTGCATTATTTGAAAGCAAATAGATTTTGTTGCAATTGTCATGTTCTGGTCATGATACTAGTTTTAAGGTTATATTTGATTAAGAAGAAACGTTTTTAATGAATGAATAGTATGAATAATGCAATGCAAACGCAAGTGAGCTCGTGTAACTCCAAAAATGTAAATCCCCGTAGCAAGTACAGAACCCGCCATTCAACCGGAGGTGAATTGGTTGAGATCATATGGGAGAGAAGACTGAAATCTATGTGCCAGCACTAGTTTCAGCTAAAACTGTGTGTCCCCTCATACGGTCTATAATTGTTAGTACACTTTTAAATAACATCAATCCAATTCTGTCAATGCTTAGTCTCACCTTCAACAATGTTTAATCGACCACCTCGGAAAATGACTATTACTCCTCTGACAATATTTATTCCACATCTGGCAATGCTTAGTCCACCAACAACATAACTTACTAGGAAAGGGCGTGAGGTGTAGTCAAAAGTACAGCAAATGAAATATCAGCTTTAGATCACTTTTTACTGCTGATTATTATGCTATAACTGGTTTTTGTCAAAATGATTTTTAGCCAATTTACGGGGAATTTTTAAATGTTGCATATAAGCGTAACATATATTGCTTAAACTAGTAGAAGTATCTAAAATTGTGAATTGTAATAAATATTTTTTATCCTAACCATAAAAGCTTTATTTAAATTTTGTTGTAATTTATCACGTCAGCCACTTCATACCGCGAATCGTATGTGTTCATATAGTATAGTCGGTCAGACTACAATGTGTTTCTTTCTGTTTGATTCATTGGATTTAAATTTGCAATGATGATGTATTTATGCCTTTAAAGCATTTAGTGAATAATAGGCTGTTGACAATCTAATAATGGCAGTTTTCAAGTTTATACCTACTAGTTTCACAAAAAAATTCTGTACAGTCGTCAAAATTGGCACATTGGCCAACTGAACGATGGGCTGACAGACAAGCCACATCATAAAGTAGCTAGTGTTATAACATACAGATGTGAGTAGAGCTTTTACGGTGAGCATAACTTTTATTAATTTTAATCCACTACCTTAGACACTAGTACTAGTTTAAACAGCATATGTTACGATTATTTTTTAAATTAAAAAATCCCCCCTAAATTGACCAAAATTCATTTATACAGTTTTATTTATACTAAGGGAAATTTCAGCCAGGCTAGGCAAGTACTTGTAAAGCTGTCTAGCTGGACTTGTGGTAAATATGTGATATTGATATTGTGATATCCATTCTTTAGAGACGCTTGGTCTACATTTAGCAATGCTGATTTTTTTAAATAATGGTTAGTTCACTTCTAGGTATGCCATGTCCACTCATAGCTGCGTTTTGTTGAATTCTTGCACTGCTTAAAACACCTTTTAAAATGCTTAATCCACTTTAAGATATGCCTAATCTGCCGCCAGCAATGCTTATTCCGCTACTAGCGATGCTTTAAAATGAACAAAGGGCCACACGCAAGCAACAACAGCAGAACAGCAGTAAAAACATAATTTTTGGAAGTGAGAACAATACATGCACAAACTTCAAACTCGATTGGCTCACGATTAGAGATAAAGAGAGAGAGAGGGATGTTGTGCTGAAAGTACCAATTTTTTTGAAACCTAAAACAGCAGAGTTATTGCCATTTTGGCAGATTTTATATCGACGCATCAAATTACACGAAAGCAGCTTCGTACTGCATCTTCCTGCTGCATGAATTTCACTACGTAATAGTAGGTCCGGACACGATGATGGATTTTTAACAATTTTAGAGCATGCAGCCGAGAGAAAATTACAGAGAAAATGGCCAAAAAATGTATTCATAGTAAATTGGTATGCTGTCATGCACTCCTGCAAAAGCAAACATGATAAAATTTGTCTCAGGACACAAATCCATTCATTCGTCTCATTATTGTCCCCACCGTGCACGGAATGTTCAGTGATGCGGTATGTGAAGTGTTGTTGTCGATGAACCAATACATGAATGATGTAGAGAGATATTGTTACGTCCTTCTAAACAAAAAGTTCAAAAGGAGATTCTTGATAAAAATCTTGCGTTTATATTCACAAAAATTAGAAATGTGAAGAGGTTTATGTTAAATTTGTTGTCCGTCTGTACATTTGGTGAATTATATGTAGGATTTTTTTAAGTTTTGTACCAGAAAAGCGTGAATTGTGCGCCAATAAAATATTGTTAGACAATGAGTTACATTTAAATATACTCTAGATATATTTGCAAAACCACTTGCAATGCTTTATAAGGTGTGATTAGGGAGTGCCTTACAGAATTACAGGCCGTTTCGCTACTTCGTTACTGCGTACGTTCACAGTAAGTAATTAGTCTGATAATTTATAAAATTAAGTGTGGATGCAAATTAAATGAAAGCTTACCTCATATAATGTACTGGAGCTTGTAAAACTAAAAGTATTAAAATTGTAGAGATTTTGCAGTCGGCCTTGTACATAAAATGACGACAACAGTGAAATTAACTTTTACCAATTTTAGGGCCCTTTTGGGGGTATGATTATTTACGTCAAAATTTTCCAACTTATATTCTCGATTGAAGTATTTTTGCCACTATTTCATCAGTACGTTCTGGATTTCCCTTGTAATTAATAAAATTAAAACCATAATCATTATTAAATGAGGAGGAAAAATGTTAGCTTATTAGCGTTAGGGCGATGGAAATGACACATGAGTTACTACTACTAGCCTCAGTCACTGTAGTGGTGATGTTGATGTCAGTGAAGGAAAATTAATGAAGGTATTTGTTACAAAAAATGAGACGATAGAAATAAACCGATGCAAAGGAGAATACCAAGTTTCTTACTAGTAGCACATAATCCAACAAAGAAAAGGAAATCGTGTCCAAGTCCTGAAAAAAAGCACAGATGGATAGGCGGCGGCATATTGAATTCCTTATGCCGTAAAGTGAAGAGAATTTCAGTAAAACTTGGGTATTTTTTTATCCGAATGTGAGTTTAATTAAATAATAAAAAAAGAAGCATCTCACAGATAGGAAAAGGCATTCTAAATTCCATAATCACAATGGCAGGTTATAGACTATGGCAGTCTAGAAACGACCGCCACCTTCACCACCGCCACTACGCTACGTGCCATAACTTTTAAAGGAAACATAACTTATGGGGTTGTGCCTGGGCGAAGGTTAATTAGACGTACAAAAGACTTTAGCTTATCGAAAATGAAACGATAATCGCACCCAAAATATTAGTAGCGCTACCACAAAGTCACTGGTAACGCACGCGTACCGATGAGTTCCACCTTTGAGAAAGGAGACCTGCAGTTTTTCATCGGTTGGAGCGTATCCTATACAATGTAGATAAATGTTGATGACGACTCCTCTGAGCGTTTTTAAATGCTCGCTAATTAAATATAGAGTGATAACTTGCCGTATATGATAACATATTTGGCACACTTCCATTCCGGACAGCAGCCGCCATCCCTGTCAGGATCCCCATCTTTTGGCTCACAACCATCTGGGGTCAAGCAATGAATGCCCCCACATTTTTTGGAAAGTTGATAGGTACATTTAGCTGTGGAAAAAATGCTCGTTAAAATAAGGAGCATAGGAATTCCAAATGAAGCAAAGGGAGTCCAAACACCATTATACTTTACGGCAGCCATGGAAGCTGTGAATGATAGGAATGGGAATGAGATTATAAAATATTTAATATCCAAATGGCTTGACATTAACGCAAAAACAAAATAAAGTGATACTCCGCTACACTCTTTAGCAAGATATAGTGGAGATGCTATTGCTCTTACTAAAACTTTGTTGGAAAATGGCGCTTCTAAATCTTCTAAATTCAAAAAATCCACTTATCATCATAATCCTTACTGGTATCATTAAGCTGCAACTGGGAAAAACTAATATATATTAAATAACCTATCTCTAACGGGTTTTACAAATCGGGCCTTGTGCACAGTAACTACGAATTATTTCATAATAAAAATATCATCGTTTGTGCTTTAATATAATCAACGCTTATAATTTAAATTACGAATAATTTACTTTCCTAAACTCTGCACTTAACCTACCTTCCCACCACCAACCAAACACTTAATATATCCCGCTAACCACGTTCAACCACATCCAACCTTTTCTAACACTAGCCTACTTTTCCCCTGCAGCCACTACTCTAAAGTTCCGTCCATATGCACTGCTTGTGCGAAAGTCTCTGAAAAGTTTAGCTCGAAACGTGCTATGTTAAACTCAAACATCGGTTTGTTTAAATTTAACTGCACCATGTGGATCATTACAAATTTAGTCAACCTCTAGAAATTCTTACAAGTAATGACCGCAAAGCGGGGACACTCACATTGGGCGGAAATTTTTGCTGGCAGATATATATCAATTTCCGCTTTCAAATGTTCCCAAATGACTCACCTCCGAATGGCCGGTTCTGGTGAAGGAGAGGTTGTATCCCTGTTGGTAGGTCACTTGTTATTGATAGTTAAATTTCGTGTCCCTAATTTGTATGCTTTTCTGTTGTGGTGTGTTTGGTCAAACTCTATAGATGTAACATTATAAAGTACACCTTCTCGGAGAATTTTTCTTTAAAATCATAAACCTTGTTGTACTAAGAATATTACTCTTTTTACAGTGATAGTGCAATACATATGCTTTTGGGGGGAGGTCATAAGTGGTGTTGAGTTATGATGGTGGTTATTGCACTAACTATTAATTAATGTAGGTGAGGTGTGTGCGGTGGTATGAGCTGCCTGTTCCCACAAAAAGAATGATTTCTTGAGACAAAAATGATTTCATATAACAGATGGGTTTAGTGTTTAGTGGTACTGTCAAATTGGTCAACTTTATTTTTACACGAAAAGACTATTTAATCGAAGAATCGTAGAAGTTTGGAGACCAGAAAATGTTTACAGGAATGAAAAACTTGTACCACACCGTCAGAGCTCTACGAGAACAGTGCCATGATATTGGCTTTGGTTTGTAATGGAAAATTCATCTCACACACCAGTTCAATGGCTTACCATTTTAGTCAATATAAAGTAGTGACAATTATAGATATAAAACACAAATGTACATACACCACTGGAAAGATCTAGGAAGGACCTAGGACCTAGATCTAGGACCAATTTAATTACTTAATGCTAATGTAGCATTTTATATGTATATGGTTTGTTCGGTTAGAATTTACTTTTTAAAATTTAATTACTGGTAATTCATTTTTAAATTGGTACTTTGGTAATGCAAATGCATATTTAATGTATAAAAAAGGAAAAAAACAATAAGTTTTAATCGAATATAAATAGAATGGAAATGAAGTTTGTATTACGTAAATACGTAATATATACATTATAGAAATGTAGTGCCTTTTAACTTTATGCATTCAAACAGTAATAATGCTAATAAAACGCGGCAGAACATGGACCATCTGCTCGAAGAACACGATACAAGTTCTGCAACCGTGTCCTACGATCATTGCTTCTGGAGGTAACTTATACTTATCTAGTATAGTCGCGATGCCAAGTACATGTTTATATCATACATGGGAAATGAAAAAAATTTATACATAGTAGACGCGACCTTTTTTTGAAAGTTTGAGCATAGTAGTCAGCCATGGGGCACGGTTGCAGAACTTGTATCGTGTTCTTCGAGCAGATGGTCCATGTTCTG
>JAHZNB010007375.1:0-15066 GCA_027744295.1 Callyntrura guangdongensis | reverse complement strand
CATGCTATTAACATCTAGATTCCCGCCATTTTTCACGATTTCCCTAGTTTTTATATAAAATCCTTGAATCCGTAGCATGCGTCCGATAAACCATCGTATATGTATAATATAATTAAGTATTCATTTTCATTTAACACGCATTTCTACAGAACTCGGTCCTTTGTACCAACACAACTTTGTACGCTATACAAGAAGATATCGCATTCTACAACATATTTTAACATACATTATGGCTTTGTGATTTAAAAATTAGTACATTTTAAGTTTTATTTACATTTTTATTATTGACTCGCATCAATATAAAACCATCAACAATTAATTAATACTATTATTACTATTTAATTTACGTATTATTGTGTGATTCAAGATTAATTTCACTAAACGATGTATAATTGGTTTAATAGCATCACTTAACTGTACAACAAATTTTCTTAGTTCTTTGATAATTTTGGTTTTGATTTCTATCAAGAAAAATGATATTGAAGGCATAATGCCAGAGAGAAACACCAAAAATATGATGACAACGTTCCCTTTTATACTTGCCGGTGTTGGAGGCATTGGCGCTTTGTCGTTGATGGGTCTGTGGTCTTTCGAGATTCGAGGTAGCCAATTTACAATTCCACATTGCTTCAAGTATGAAATTCGTTTTAAAGCCGAAATTGGTATAAAACCTTGTAAACTAATATAATATGATGCACTGGTGTACGTTTCTAAACTACCTGATACCATGAAGTGTCCTTTCATATTGAGTTGTTTCAAATACCCTTTATATTTACCTTCGGTCAGAATAAATGCGGTTTTCTGACATTTTATAAGATCATTTATATACCCGTTGTCTTCCCTTTCAAAAAATAAACTATTATAAGCCTTTGCTATTTGTAGCAAAAACACCCCTGTGTGAGGAATAATGTTTCCAATTTGTAGTGGAAAAAACGCTTCACTGTAGTTCGTTAGCTGAGCAACAACGTTTGGATGGATCTGAGAATTTAGCATGAGTTTTGTCATTAGTATTTTGTTTGAAGTGTTTTGGAGAAGTTCGTTGTGGAATAACTCGGTAGCTGCTACTTGCTGCGAATATTTATTTGTTATTTCCAGATTACTGATTTTTAATGGAAAAAAGCCAATGTGCATTATGTTGAGAAATTGCAGATTACGAATAGTACTGTAAATAGAGAAATTATCCTGAATTAGCTGATCCAACTTTTCGTAGTAGAGCGGCTCCCTATTAGTAATCATATTGTAAACGTTAGTATTTTTGTACGCATTGCTCAAAACGATGCCACAGAGAAGAAAGCCTGATATCAGTACGCGAATTGAATAAAGTTTAGTCAATTGTGTGGGAAATGGGTCGCCTTGTTCCAAAAGTACTTTTACCAAATACAAACAGTTTGTTAGCCAGCACATGTTTTTTCCTTGATTTGCAGCAGTATTAGTGCGTCTAGGGATTACGTTGTGATATCGACCAGTTAGTTTCAATTGCACCAGAGAAACACTGAGTCCAATACATATCCACACGGGCCAGTCGTACACTTTGAAAAGCTCTTCAAACAAAACCGACTGTATACCGCGTTGCCCACAGGTGATAAAACGAAGATTATTCGTTGCACTTTGCACTTCAAGCAAGTGGTTTGTTGAAACGTGACCAGTTTGATCCTCCAGAACATCCCACACAGCCTGGTAATTTACGCCTTCTAAAGTTTCCATAATTTTTGTGGAAAAAAGGACCCTTTCACCATTTACACACGTTGTTCGGGTTCTGGACGCATACTGAACGTAACTTGAATTACCCATTGCTGCTCTGAGGATTTTATAGATGACGTAATACAACCGGTCATGTTCGTTCTTGAAAGCAGAAGCAACAAAACGGTCATGTCTTGTTGGGTAGCCTTGACACGAATCAAAAAATCTTGACAATTCATCAACTCGTCTGTATATTCTAGCACACCATGCACCAAAATATATCGCAATTACTTGTGTGGTCCTCTTTAAATCAGCGAGGGTGTATCTGTGAAAGATTTTCATGTCCATTTTAACAGTGGAAATACAATCTTCACAATTTCCTAGTTTCAAAATTGAAATATAATATCTTTTTGAATCTGATGTCACGGTCATAATAATAAAGCCATTTTCATCAGTCAAATATTTATGCAAATCGTTGTTCCGCATACTCTGAGATGTTAGCTGCATCCACGAAAACAAGACGCTGTTCATATGTTTTGGTGGATCGTTGGAACATACAAGAATATACCAGTTTTGGGTGGACAGGTGAGTTGCTGCTTTCGTATAGGGAAATCCTTTTTCTAGAGAGTAGCTGAACACTTTAGAGTCCCTGAGACGTTTATTTGCTAGTAGGTACGACGGTAGAAACAATTCAATTCTTATAACCAAATTCCAAGGTTTAAATTTTGCAGCAGCTTTATCATAAAAAATAGTAGAACAGTGACCAGGAATAAATTGTTTTACGTTAACAAATTGAGATGGAGGACAAATAATATTTTCCAACGTGCAAGATCCGTTGCAGGATGACACCTTTCCCCCTACCCATTCCAACTGCACATTCTTTGGATATCTTTGGTATTTTAGAATCAGTGTTGGTTTTCGTATTATTGTGGGGTATTTAGTTGATGACTTTATATCAACTCCCAAGTAATTTGTCAAAACAATCAAGGAATTTTCGACTTGCAGTGGTGTAATAATATCGTCCAGGTTTTCAAATAGTGCTGGAGTTTTATCGCATGTGTAAGTTTTCTTAATCGCGCGGAGATTTTGCAGATATTCGTGCAGGAATGTATCTGACGAATTGAAGTAGTCAAGTGTAACAAAGTCAGTTTTTGCGCAAACTGTCAACAACAGATTTAAATGGCAAACCACAATGCCAAACATTAAGTGGCGTACAAACTGACTGTTCAGTTTGGCTTGCATAAGTATTAAACACCTATGGCGTACTGGACCCATCATCTTGCTGCTGGGATGTAGTGTGTCGTGCAATTTTATGGGAAAAGTTCCGAAACAAACACTTTTAATCATAAGGTGTATACGGGAGTTTAATTGGAAATTATATAAAGGTGTTAAGATTTTATTGTCAAGCTTTCGAATTTAATTCAAAATTCTTCTTCAGGACAAGAAACACAATGAACACTTTTGTTAGTTTTGTAATATATTTTTCAAAATTTAAATCAACTTTAGGAATAAAGTTTATTTATTTCGAAAATTTATTAAGTAAATTTGGACATATTATATTTACACACACACATAAAGGAGTTTGAAGTTGTTATGGATTTTTTGTTATGTAGTACTTTAGTCAGTTCCTTTTCGTAAGGTATAGTTGTTTTCAAGTTGATTAAAATTATTGTTGGTATCTTACACAAACACATGTGTCGTGTAAAACAACAAATAAGCAATTGATCAAATAGGTATGTTGAAGTACCTGGAATTTGGTACCCAATATGTAAATAATTTAAAATGAAACAAAATGTAGCAAATACTTAACGATATCAATATTGTGGGGAAAATAAAGCATTGTTTAATGTATGTTTTCAAACTGTGCATTAAATATAATAATATCATTAAAAAAATTTAAATCGTAAACTGAAAATTGCTTTTACGAAAGACTCGTCTGTTTACTGAAAAACTTTCTCAAACTAATTTGTTACTACGGATTAATAACATGAAAACATTTAAAAACGTATGTAATTTATGTTAGTCTACATAGATGCAAATTTATTTAGCAATAAAAGACAATGTTTCATCAAAATACATTATAACGACGAAAACGCCAGAAAGCTTACGAAGTTTGAATAATTTGAATTCCTATCCGGATTTTAACGTAATACATTAACACGAATGAATGGCAGATTTCCTAATTATCGTGCGACAATACTTTCGTGATTGGTACTACCTCATGTCAAGCTAATAGTCTTGTAAAGCAATGCGGGTAGAAGTAAAATTATCGTCCTAATCTTAAGCAAACACTATAACGATTTTTCTACCTACTAATATATGTCAATAAGACCTACATATGGGTTCATGGAAACCATGAGATGAATAGAGTTGATTTATATTCGGCCAGTAATTCGGAATGTGGTGCTTCTCACACAATAACTGTTCAACAAGTTTGAAATACTTGAACACACATTGAATTATGTGCTGGACACCGTAGAAATACAATAAATCGGGAAAAATTCCTAACTTCACCGACACAAAACTCGTGCAAAAACACAAACTTCACACAAAATTTTCAAATAAAATCCGTAGTTTTAAAGCAAAAACGTCTAATATCCTAATTGACAGCCAGTATGGCGTTGTCAACACGTAAGGGTTTGGCTAGGTGATACTACTATAAGCGATTTTCATAACAAAATTGAATTTTTAATTGTTTTTTAGTTTTTAATTTATTTAATTGTTAAGTGAAAATTATCAAGCATGATACTTTACATTTTTTTAAACATGTTACTACTTTTACCTTATACTCTTTCGCTTTGTAGTCAAACCTTTATCGGGTACTTGAGCTAACTAATCAATTCCAAATCGTTTTAAATATTCAAATTTTTTGAAGTACCTTTTTAAACTTCAATAAATCAAACAAGTATGAACATTTGTAGAATGCTTACCTAAGTATTGTTCCATTTTAATAGTTACAGCGTGAAATGAAATCCTTTAAAATTATATGAAAATTTTTCTGGTTCGTTTGGAATGTAACTACGTAACCAAAGAAAACGTTTGATTCTAATACAAAATATACTGCCTCAAACAGAACTCTATGTCAGCAAATAAGAGGTTATCTTTACGTTAATATAGTTTGTTTGTCGGTAAAACATAAGTCATGTACGTATATTGTGGACGTTCCAATAATTATTGGATTATTTTATCATCATCCGCAGATGTGGTCATAATAGTTTAGTAGTAGTAATAGTAGTTATAATATTAAAAAGGGACCAGCTTTATTACAATACCACACTTAATTAGTTTAATTTACAATTAACTAAAACTTACAAAAAGACAGTACGACTTTACGCACATATACATCACCTATATCAACGATTGATACCATGGACAAACCTTGAAGCAATAGATATCTTGTCATAAAGAAGTTTCAATTACAGAAGCTCAAGAAATTTGAACCATTATTTGCTTCTTAATTTTGATTTTAATTAATTTCAGTAAATCTGCCAATCAAACGTAGCCATTCAAAGAAACATCTCTATTGGACGTTGCAATGCAAATTTTTACAGAAACAGTCAACACGATTACTTAAAGACGTTAAAACTTGCATCTTCTATACAAACGAATGATACCAAGGTAAAAGCTTGCAGCACTAGCAGTCTCTTTATAGAAATATTTCAATGTCAAATAGCTCAAAAAGGTTGAACCATTATTTTCTATTTGATTTTAACTTTAAAAAATATCATTAAATCTCTTGATAAAACATAACCATTCAATGTAACATCTTTATTGGACGTTGCAATGCGAATTCTGATTTAAACCTTCATTAGTACCACTTAAGGACGTCAACACATAAATCAACTATATCAACGATTAATAACTTTGACAAATTTTGAAGCAATAGAAATCTTGTCATAAAAACGTTTCAATGATAAATAGTTCAAAAATTGAACCAATATTTGCTTTTTAATTTTGAATAATTAATTTCATTAAATCTCTTGATAAAACAACCATTCAAACTAACATCTGTATTGGACGTTGCAATGCGAATTCTGATTTAAACATTTATTAGTACTACATAAAGATGTCAACACATGCATCACCTAAATTAACGATTGATATCATGTACAAACCTTGAAGCAATAGTAATCTTGTCATAAAGTCATTTCAATGACAAATAGCTCAAAACATTTGAACCAATAATTGATTTTTGATTTTGACTTTAATTAATTTCAATAAAACTAGTGGCATCTCTGGCTTATAATTTCAGCAAATTTGGTTAACCCCCGTAGTGATTTGGGGGGGGTCAAAAGTTAAACTTAAACCAAAATGGCTCAATTTTGGCACACACGGGCCTTTGGTTGGTGGCATCTTTGGGAGGGCAAGTTCAGCAAATTTGGTCCACCCCGGGATCATTTGGGGGGTGAAAAATTAAACTTTAGTCAAATTAGCTTAAATTTTGTATAGCGATACTAGGTCAACTGACAAGCGTAAATATCAAGTTTTTAGCAATTCAATCAGCATATATCAATGCAAAACTGTCATCGGCGTCTCTGTACGGCGATTAATCCAGTTTATTTCTTATAGGAAGCGTGCAACACTATGCAGGAAGTGGGTCAAAAGTATCAACGCAACCAGCAACTCATCACACCACCACCACCACTTAGCCTGTTCACTTCTCATTCTTGCTCCTTGTGTGTAGTATATGTACATTAGGCATTTTTTCTCTTCAAAAAAATTCCTTGTAATTTGGCCATTTTTAAAAACTTGACACTTTTTAAATTGGTAATAAATAAACAAATCTACAAAAAAGAGCTCGCACGTTACTGAATAACTAATGAACCACATCCTGCGATCCCACATATCAACTTCTGACTACCCGTTGTATATCAGAGATACAACCGATCCTGGTCGAGCATCTGCCAATTATTAAGTACTGTGGACACAGGATTTGAACACAACAACTTTTTCAGATGTCAAAAATTATGCATTAATTTGTATTTGAGTGCATTCAAACAGACTTTATCGTGACAATGGTAATTATTTTTTCAGTCCATGTGGTCACATTGAACTTATACATTGAAGCCGAGTTTTTGAGAACGACCACGCCCAATGTATTTGTTAGTACATATTGTGAAATAAAACACAATGAGATCAACTCTAGATGTATTCCTAAGTAATTTCTCAGTCGTCTACCATATTAGTACTATTGTATAATAATTAGGTTTTCATGACTTACAAATTTTTGACCATACGAAATTGTGAGAAGCAAGTACGGACAACTTTGTAAGTAAGTGAACATCGGCACTGATCAAAACACAAATGACAACTTATCTACTTCTACGACGTTATCCGAACTAAGAAATAAAACTCTTAAGTGTACACAATTATCATTGAAAACAGGGATGTCTACGAAAAATGTGTACCACGGAAAGTCTAGTCATCATGGTACATGTTGACAGTGAGAAAGAAAAAATTAACCTAACAGAAAATGTTACCGTCAAATTTATTACTAGAAACAAAAAATCGCAAGACACAAATTCCTCACTGTAATTAGCCTGCCTTATCGCCGAGGATACAATTTTGTGTAAAATTTTAAGTTATAGTATTTAGTTTTGCCAAAGCCGTTGGTAGCGGGATGGCGGCTGGAGGTATCAGCACGATTATTTTGTGAAGCTACATTATAATACTACGAATACAATACAATATATTATTGGTTTACGCAAGTTGGTCACATCGTCAAAACGATTTTCAATTTTGAAAAAAATAAATTTTGAATTTTTAGTGACAAACATTTCAGTTAAACCTTGCGTTAATAATACATTGTGTAAAAACAAATAGCTCGTCTATGTTTACGGCGCCAATAATCTTATCACTTGTACATGTTACAGTACGTGCAAGGCGAGTTGCATCAAATATGTTAACTCAGGCTTTCGAGTAGTAAAAGGGCGTACTATTATGTGACTGGACTGTCCATTTTCATAGAAAAGTTGTCTCTAAAAACTAGTCTTTAACCAGATGAATATCTCAAAACACTGAAAATTACGAATTACGATGGCAGTTATTAACCACAATTGTACGTGTCGCATAATGATAACATAAAAAGAAATAACGAGATATTGTATAGTAAGGACTATCTAAATACACGTTACCCACAGGAGAATTTATCTAAATCGAGGTTATATAAATGTAACGAGAAATTATGGACACGAGAATTTACATAAATCACCAAAATTAGACATTTTACCACGCACGAACAATGCAGTGGAATCGTGGCAAAAAAGACTAAAAGTCATTGCAGAAGGAAAAACTACCTTTTTACAAACTCGTTTCTCTTATTGTTGTAGAAGCAAACTTTACATATGCAGAAATTGAACAACGGATAGCCGGTCTGCCTCCAAATAATACTCGAGCAAAACAGGTTGAACTGGACATAAGACTTTGTCATCTCGCAGTGAATTATTCTAAATATTTCTTTTCAACAGAAATTTTCCAATATATTAAGGGAATGTCATACAACATAAAGTGTTTGCGAAAGTACCTTAAAAGAACTTAGGAGATACAGAGTTAGGTGAGGGAGATTGTGAAGAGGTTTTGACGCAGTTAATACCACTACAACCGCCTGCATCTTTTGATGAACAGTATGGTACAGTGTCAGAAAAAAGAAGAAGAAAAAAGTCATATAAACATTTGGGTAGTCCAGCAGTAACACGTAGCAGACAACGTCCAAGGCTTATAAATAAACATGTTGTTTGTTAAATAATTGTGACGAATAAAGAATGAACTGTATATTAATAACCCGTTTAGATTATTTCTCGCGTCGGTTAAATATGCATGTTTTTGTGCGCTCATTTAGATAACTTCTTCTGTCGGTAATTCGTTCATTTTTTTATATAGTTTTTTTTAGATTATTTATCGTTTTATTAATTATATGTGGGTTATTTAAACTAGATAGTCCTTAATAGACCCCAATTGTACATTCTATTATAAGTATAGTTTCATTTATTGCCAAAGCCACTGCATTTTCTCCGCAAATGACATGAGAGCACGAAAAAAGCGGAAAGCACGACGAAACAATTTTTTTTCGACTCCGAAAAGTATACAGCTTCAATAATAATAATAATTGCGACCTAGAAGTTTGTTGCGTGATAAAAGATATTACTGATTTTTACTATACATTTGAGTATTGAGTAAGGTATTATCCGAAATATTATGAACTTATAACCACACCCAATTTTTTATGCCTGATGATAAAATTAATTTAAACGATATGGTAGCCTAAATGTGGGTGCATTCTAATTGCGTGATGTGTTTAGGGTTATTTCTTCTTCATTAAGTTCACTTGTACAAATAGACATCAAATAGAAACCTTGACATTAATACAAAACGATGATCTGCATTTCAAGAAGTACTTAACGATAACCTTGCAGTAGTTGGAACGATAAGGTTACTGCGATCACAATGACACGTTTCATTAGCGCCTTTGCGTGTATTACACCGACTTTCTAATTGCACAGCAAGTTATTTATTTCAAAATGTTGTATAGATATGCATTTGTATTTTTCGTATATATTAAATACGGGTGGCCAAATTTGAAGACCCTGAATGAAACTTTTATTTGTTTTACATAAATCATTGTTTAGTTAAATGATTAATGTTACTAACTGTTGAAAATCCTTAAACTAAGTTGGCAATATTTTAATAAACTCATTATAAGTGTGTGTTTGGTAATATGGTCAGCAGGTAACATTTCAACAAAACTAATTAATTACAAATCCAAGTAAACTTAATTCTTGCAGACTTCAACAATAGTGTACAAAATATGCTGGTCCTTTATTACACGACTTGGTATTAAGTATTTTGTATGTAAACCTCGCAATATTTAACCGTTATATTTATAAAATATTATGACATTTATTGTTGTTTTGATACGTTTCATAGTATCTTATAGTATGTATATAACAACTTACAATTTACATGCAACATATTAAATGCAAAAGGAGGAAGGCATATTAATAACGATAAAGCAATATGAATTGTAAAAAATCACAATGCTACTTTTTTAATTTCATTTTACGTAAATTAACATTGTAATCTAATGAGTTCATAAAAAGCTAGTATAAGTGTTCCAGTACAGCATAGCTGGTACACGCTTTCTACTTGTATTTCGTTTAACAAATCCCTTAATTCTCTTTACTTAAAAACACTAAACTAAATTCTAATGATGATTACTGCAATAAAAATGTTAGTCTTCAAGTCACAACGAAACGTAACGCTCGCGTTAGCTGCGCTCCCTTGTGCACCACACAGTAGCACATACGCTACGGTAGTCGTGTTAACGACTATGGATATATGTCTCTAACTCAATATAGTTTTGACATTGTACCAAAGAAACGTCATATGTTGTTTATTTGTAAGAAATAAAGAAAATTACAAATTACATTTTAATTTTTGTTTCCCCAATACAATATTGCGCGTTATATGTGACCATATGAAGGTTTATAATAATACTCTAAATTTTGTAACTGTGTTGAATGGGGCAATATTTCTATGTTTGTAAAACAAACAGTACTGATTTTTGCCATATATCACAATATATAGTGATATAAGGTCTAAAAATATAGACAACGGAAAGTCCAGAAACTAGTCATTATGGTTCCGGTAGACTGTGATAAAGTAAGAAACTAATTTCCAAGCGTAAATATTCCTTTGAAATTTATTGATAGAAACAAACAATTGCAAGGCAAAATTGTCAGTCTAGCATGCATGGTATTTTGGGTAGCATGCTACAAGACCTACGATTAATTTTTGTGTAAAAAAGTTAAGTTTATTTTTACTTATCTTTCCAAAGCCCGTGGTAGAAAAATGGCAGCGCAAAGTTTGCAAGTATTAGCACAATACTGTCTGCCATGTTACATAAGAATACAGAGTGTACTACGAACTCATTATTGTATTGGTGGTTTACTCATCAAAACATTCCTGCAGTTTTGAATTTTTAAATCAATAAACTTTGGAGTTTTAGTACTTTGCCTTTTAATCAACACTTAAAAGATCTTTCATACAAGCTTATCCTTAAATAGGTGAATACCCAAAAATTACTGAATTTGTGATGCAAGTAATTAAATACATTTGTACATATATCTCAAGTACGGTTTCTGCTATCGCCATTATCTTTACAAATGACTAGAAAGAAATACAAAAAGGTTTTTTGTATGCTTTCAGAAAAGTAACTCATATCATTAATCGCATTATTAGTTTGTGTTCGTCAAGCTTGTTGCGTGACAAAAGTTATTACTGATATTTACGCTCTAATTCAGCAAAGGTTTTGCCGGCAATATTGTAAAAATGTTATAGCCAGACTCAATGCTAATGCTTGACGATGAAACTAATTTAAATTATGTGCTAGACAAAACCTAATTACTATTGTTCGCGTGACGTATTTATAATTTCGCAATGTTTCCTTAAATTTACTTACATAAGCATAAAGTATCAACCTTGACTCTCACAATAATAGGATGTCCTGCATCCCACGACATTCGTAATTAGCGATCGTGTGCGAAAATTTTTGCTAAAATTTAACTCCCCATGACCATGTATGGTCAAAAACTTGTTTTAATGTATTTACCTGATGTTCCAAAGGGGCGCATTGTTTTGTGCAAGCCTAGTATCGGTACTCATTATAGTTAGGTATCATAAACCTACAAGCAGTGATGATGAAGCCCAGTGGCAGGAAAGTCTGTCTTTTGGACACTGTCGCGAGAATGACTTTGAAGCATTTCCAATTTGGTTTTATGTTTTAGTAGCTGAGGTTAAAGACTAAGGGTTGTACATTTCGTCATAATCGTAACAAACACTGCAATGTGTGTAGACAATTTTATGAACAAAAAAAATTGTGTGTCCTTTGATACTGCTATTTTTGTAATGTACTAATCAGAACATATGGAATACTAAATTTCAGAACACACTACTTTTAGTTGTATTTTTAATTAAAGTAAAATATTGCTGTACAAAAATGTTTATTAATTAAAGGTAATACAGTAGATTGTTTGTCGATTAAAATGAACGATGGCAATTTTTTGTCCAACACAATTATACTTGCTACGACCAATAATTTATGATTATTAATCTGGTTTCTGGTCAAATTATGGTTGACATTTGAAACACGAAAATGTTGGTTTGCTTGCAGCCATACGTAATTTATGTCACAAATTTACATGCTTCTGACAAACTATGTAGCATGGCTTAATTTCTGTATATTTTTTTATTTGTAATATTACTCTGGCAAATACGTTCCACGTACTTGACTACATACCTTAGAGCATATTTTGTGCGACTCCGACAGGGCAAGGCCAAAAGCTCTCACAAATGTCCGGCAGTTAAGTATAATTTAAAGGAAAATTGACTAAACCGTTCATTATTTGGTTGAATTAAAGTTAAATGTTTTAAAATTTAGAACAGTTCTAGAACCTACCATATTCTTAGTTAACTATTTATTCTTCGCCATAGTAATAATCAAAATCATTTAAATCTTTTTAAAATTGTGGAATAAATTAAGGGCACCATATTAAATTTTGTTTAGTTTAACATTATTGCAGTTTTTCCTTTTATTATATTTTCTTGTAAATTGCAATATTTTACGACATTTATTAATTTAAAAACAATGTTAGACCTAATAGCGGGAACAATTGCATCAATTTTGACATTGGAAGAGCTTTACTATTCCACCGTATTTTATTGCTTCATTATACATAGTGGTCCTAATAATCAAATTATACTTTGTGCTTTGTGTGCTGGACTATAAGTTTATATTACCACTAATTCATTATTAGATCCTATTAACTAAGAAATATATTAATTTTTAAGCAAACAGCCAAATGGCTAAAATTATTATAAACAGTTGGTTTTTTCTCACATGTCATTCATTTGCATTTTAAATTGGAGGTTTATATCCTTGACAGAGTTCCCCGATCGAAAAAAAAGTTTGTCTAAATCTATAAATAGGCGGCTGCGTATTTAATCAGCCAAAGCTAAGAAGTCTACAGTAAACCTTGTCAGATTTTGTGTTTTAATGCATAATTCTAAAGACGCCTGTAGTACAAGCGTATGCAGAATACGTCCTCTCAGACTCGTTAGAAAATTCGCCGGTGGCCAAATTTTTTCTTACTTGAAACGACGAAATTTTTAAAGGTTGAAGCAGTCCTGTAATTAAACTTAAAACCCTCTTGTAAATAATCGTATCCTAATAATTCACTAATTGGGCAGTTGCCGTGTACGGAAACTTTTGTTGTGTTGCAGAAACGTGCCTTCATAAAAATGAAGAAAATGGCCAGCTGAAAATGGAAAACAGCGAATGTCCAAAGCTTTGCTTCTCAGAGTTGAAATCAGAATTTCGACTTATGAAGGACAGACAGACAGACTAACGCCCTAAAATCCTTAATTAGATGAAAAACTTTTCCCATGCGTCATAACATGATGTCTCCAGTCATGTGCAGATGTAAGACTTGTTCTGATAGCATTAGTGAATTTGCTGTTTTGACATTTTTGCCCCAGTGGATTCTTTTAGTGAAGTAGATACTATCGCACAGCGCTACTCAAAGAGGTAACCTTATCTATGTGTGACTGCTAAAATGTTTTTACGAAATATCATCATGTGTTATCCTTATAATACAATTAAACACTTATAGGTAACAAGGCGGATTTTTAGATTTTTGGCATTTTGTTCGTTTGCGTATTTTCGAGTTTTTCACGTCATGATTTCCACCATTTCTGCTGTCCGCTCCCCATACATTTAAATAAGCTTTCGACCATTAACGATTTATTTCACCATTATTATAATACGGTCCTTGGAAAAATCAATACAACCTTCGTTGGCATGTATGATTACGTTAAAGCACGAACAAAATAAAACGTCCAACATGCATTCGACCAACACTTTGCTCCAAACTTCCACCCGATCAAACATTTGTAATGGAATAAAATATTGGTCTCAGGTACGACGCCACATTAATTACTATGGTTGTTTTTCACACTTTGTTGCAAGTTAATAATTCTGAGACTTATTTCTTTTGCAAAAACATGTTTTCGTCCCTCGCCCGGGTGCGAAGCCTATTGCAAATTTTAGTTGACCAAATATGCATATTACCAAGAGGTGTATTGCCAATAGCAATATAACCAGAGCGACCTTTATTACCAAAGCAAAAATAGCCAAATTTTTATTTATTAAATAATCTGTCTAAAAGTACAAATGTCACCGTCAAAGTTATAAAATATTACAGTTGCGCCTTTTTTCTTAAAGGAGTTTTTAAAATATGCGGTGGTACGTCTAACTAAATGTACTTGATAAATATAGCCATCATCACGAATTAATAGCGTGATCGAACGAACGTAATAAATGAGATATTGTCAATAGGAGCACCCATTGTGACTTGATGCACAAGAGAATAATTAATTAACAAAGCAACAATCAAAAGCAGGATTTTGAAAAATAATTTCTAAAAAACTCTTAAAAAACCCTTGATTACATACATTTTAATCAAAAGCAGCTCAAGAAACAGGAAAAAAGTTTGGTGATTAGTGTCTTGGTCATTTAAATAAATTGGTCATTGGAATCTTGGTAATACAAACTTGGTCATACTAGTACTTGGCCATATACATTTTGGCAATAGGCTCCTAGCCCCGTTTTCGCCGGATATCATTGTGGAAAACATTTATTGCGAGCAATCGATCGTCCATTTGTAATAGTGAATATTTTTGTGGCTTTAGCTTCTTGTAGAGAACCGAGTCAAACAAATATTTTGCTGCGCTTAAACTACGAGTAACACTATGTATATATCTGTATATAAAAATTCAAAAAGTAGTACATTAAAACCATGGATTCTGGTTGTGAATTGAAAGATTTCATATTTCGTGAAATATGATCAATGTTTTAAAATTTTTATTTTAAATTGCAGGTTTAGGTAACTAATTTTACAAAATTAACAATAGTATCTGCATTTGTATATTCAGTTTGGCAACTAAAAGCGAGTCGACTTAATTCGTTCATTTGTGTTTTAGTTCGTTTCCGCTAGAATAGTGTTAGGCCAATTCCCTTCAAGCGATTTTCTTAGTGTTAAGAAAACCAACAGAAAAATGGTTAGCAGCACAACAAACTTTCTTCAAGTTTGCCTCAACCTTAACTACTATCTAGGTAATTGCCCATTTCGAGTGGTAAAGGAGCCAATAGACGTTGATACTGATCTCCCGACCCATTCTCACAACAGTCACAACTCGTCCAAAAAATTCAAATTCGTGATGAAACGTTGGTGGCCTCAAACGATGTTATGTGCTACAGGTCATGCACTCTTTATTCTTTCCCTTGTTACCCGTATCCGTTCAAGTACTTCAATTGACCGAAAAAATCCTTCA
>JAHZNB010007374.1:0-13786 GCA_027744295.1 Callyntrura guangdongensis | reverse complement strand
ATTTTAACTATACAAGAATTGCGTTTCTAGCAATTACATGCGTCCGCATGTAACGGGTATTCCTAGTATATGTATATATGTTCAGCTCGTGGAAAACGTTTCCATGAGCCATGAAAGTTGTATTTATAACTTCCTGCGTACTAATTAGTTTATTGTCACACGCTGGCAGTAAGTTGACAGGCATGTCACTGGAAGTGTGTTTGTGTTGCTATATTTATCGTGCTTGCGTATGTCTTGTCTTGTATTTTTAGGTAAAGTTGATTTACAAACTCGCTGTTGTTATGTCAGGTAAAAGCGGCATGATAGATTTTATCATTAAACATGCTTGACTTGATTTGTGTCACGATAAAATCTTTTTGTTGTCCCAATTTTCATATGCATTGTTGATTTAAAAAATCGTGTTGTTTATTCCCATGCATTCAGAGTACATTACTTACATGCATTGAATTACTACGCATCCTTTTATATTTTTGGAGAGTGGAGAAATCTGTATTTATAACAACCTGTTGTTTTGTACCTCTAACTTTTGTCAAGCTTGACAACGTTTCAATTTGACTATGCATTTACTTGCTTCGTCTTACTTCTTGTTCTTCCCGGTTTGCTGCATACAGTAGTTAAGCAGTCTTCAATACAAAGTTAAAAACAATGTTTGTACAATTTTTTTTACCAGCAGACGGATTTATTGGAGTGTAGCTGGAAAGTAGAGTGGGACGTTGATCGGTTTAGAGTCTTGAGAAAATGAACATATGGTATTGGTAAATACATCATAAACTTATCCAGCGTGTTCGTAGGCCATAAATAAAGTAGGCATTACGATTACGATGGTACAAACTCGCTGAAATGAGATGAACAAGTTGTTCCCCTGGTTGTGCGAAGAGAAAGCAGACTCTGGAAATAGGGTTAATTCCGTTGGATGCGTTGGTCGTTCAAGGTCTACATTGCCACCAGAAAATATTTGACGATAAAAAAACCACAAAGATCTACATTACATGGAGCAAGTGAAAATGCTTTCTTTTCCAGTAAAAGTGTGGTTTTCTTGCTTGGGGCTGTTCACTAGAAACGTAAAATCCCTTCAAACCTGTTACTGTTTTGTTGTCAGAATTACACAGGCATACACTTTACACCTACTTACATTACATGCGTATCCGTTGTTCGGTTACCTAAGTCGCCTAATTATATTAGGGTAGAGTGCGTGGGGCCGACTACTACTACTACTATATACCCAAACATTCCTAGTTTCCACTATAAGCTTATGTGTAATTTCATTGTTTCATCGCGTCATGTCAAAATGAAGCATTCGTTGTTTCGAGCATGCAAGTGTGTAGTTTCCTATTTTTTCAGTATACTTTTACTATAACAACAGTAGTCACTTATTAGCTGTTCTATGTGATGGAATTGGCATGAAACTGGGTAAACGTGTAAAATAAAATTATATTTCCACTCGGCGCAGGGCAATGTGAAAAAAACTTTTTTGCTTCTTTTCTGAACATCTGACAGTATCGGCAGTTTTCATGCTTTTTTCCTATAGTTATATGGAAAAGTGCATAGAAAAAATATTGAAAGATAAAATATTATTTTTTTCTTTTGTGGCAATCCCTATTTTCGTATTATTGGTATACTCCCTCAGGACTTGGGATGATGGCATTCAAGATGATGGTTGGACGACAAACCCATGAACAAGGTAGAAAGAGGAAAGGGAAGGAAATAATAAAGCATTTTTGTACAACGATAAGACTAGAAGGTTTGTAAAGGAAGGAATGAAGATATTGGGAAGCCGCTTCTTTGCGGTGTGGGGTTTTGCTTGTCATTCTTACTCCTGGATCCCGAGAAAGAGAAAAAGAGAGATTTTGTTGAGAAAATTTTAGTGCTCGTTGGAAAACATGCATGTTAAAATGTAGTATTAGTGGACCACCTCTATGAATAAAGTACCACTGTGCTGCTGCAGCGGCGCCCTTGTAGGCTTTATCATCGTAATATCTATCTACTGGTATATGTCTCAACTAATGATCCCCCTCGTTTGTCATCCGTTCCTTGCTAAAGCTACTAGCTTCCTTCCGGAATCCTCCACCTTACAAAATACTGAAAATATTGACGCGATGGTAGGGCACATCTATGAGTTACGTCGACTTGCAACAGGAAAAGGAGAATAAAGTTAAAGACTGTAGAGCCTTCAAACAAATACGCATAACACATTGTGTAACACAAAAGTAGTCAGCCTGTCTCTGAGGCAATGAAATGATATCAGTAGGTATGAACGGTGGCCGAGAGAGATAAGAAAGAGAAAAAGGCCGTTTTGGGGAAAAGGGGAAAAGAACTACTGGCAGGAAGGTTTCCTTGGCAGAAATAACCTTGTCAAGTGAAATCTAGGCAGAAAAGAAAGTAAGCGGAACGGAAGGGAAAATCCATTCAATTTTTTTCCTAGTTTGAGAAAGGGTCCATCCCTTCAAAAATAGACGCAATAAGGAAGACGAAAGTGAGAATTATACGCTATTTTTCTCAAACTAGCTGCAAAATGATATCTACATACAAGTTGGCATGCCGTTTATTTTTTTATTTTTAGAAATATCATTACACACACGTCACTTCACGAGAGTTAGTGAAGAGAACAACTACGTGACACGTACCATGGGAACGTGCTTAGGTAATTCGTTTGGTCAGCAGGGATAATACTTATTGTCCATTGATTTTTGCATATCCCCAAAGCAAATCGAAAAAATCATTTATTTTCCAGGAAAAGTGCACCCTGCTGTATTGACATGAATAGGTAATGCGGATCTACAGAACAATATTGCATTTTTCAACTTTATATGATATTATGATGAAATGAATGTGCCAAAAATTGCCCATAAATCTTTCATCGTTCATTAATATTACAGAGTTGCGTTAAAATTGTGCATCCGCTCAAGTGTGACCATAACCGACCTGTTTCTCTGGGATGTTGTCAAGAAAGAAAATCTAGATATAATACACGTTTACGGCGCAAAGAAACATACATATGGCGTAAAATCTTGAAAAGGCAAATGCTGTTATAGTTGGTTCGCTTGACTGTTCGATGACGAAGGGATATGTGTGTGTGTGTGTGTGTGTGTATTTACACTATGTGTTGAAACAAGACCATCGTATTGTACGCTTACACGCTTCAATAGGCCTACCTTTTTGCCTTCTGGCATCCCATTTTTTTTATCATGCACGTTCTTTCTCCGTGAGGACCACCACTACTACTTCTGCTGCTGCTTCGATTACGAAGTATGATGAAGGTGGTGAAAAGAAAGCAAGAAATGATGATGAAGAGTGAAGATGATGAAGACGACGATGAAGCATTTTCGACAGCCATTCGCATTTTTTTTGCTTCTATTTTACCCATTCTTCCCGGTAATATTCACCTAGATATAATATAAGCGCAAAGTAAATATTGACAGGAGCCAGGGAAAGTTGAAAATATCTCCCTCACTTATGAAAAGCGTATCGTGTATGTAAATGTAAAACAAGTGTATACACACCAGCAGCAGAGAGAGAAAAAAATGTTGAAAGCACAAGTCATAAAAATAAAATGTAGGTTATTATTCAGATGCATGCCACGAATAGTAATCGTAATCATCGTGACGTTGCATAAAAATGCTGTGCGCGTGAAAAGGGAAGAAAATGAATTTTTCGAGTTCCCGCTGCTGCTGTGTGTGTTGCAACAACGTAGAATTGTGCAGTAAATTCTAAAATACATTATGAGCAAACCATATGTCCGTGTACGCAGAGGAGGGTGAGAGTGAGGAAGATACTATACCTTGTTGAAAACCGTGTAATTTTCAGAATAAACATTTATTTGGTATTTTATGATTTCACTACATTACTTCGTACTGCTGCTCACTCTCATGTTAGCTTAGTAGTAAACGGGAAATGAGAGTGAGAAGGCTTGAATAAAGTACTGTTTTAGAACCTCGTTTTGCAGCATCATTTAAATAATCAAATGCAGTATGTCCACAAAAACAAAGCGCGATAACCGTATTATTTTCGAGATCAGTACGTTGATACATATTAGAAATTAATGGTGGTGTTTAAGTTGCACGGCGGTTTGTTTGAATTTGACATTATTATGTACTGTCTGGGTGAATGTATCGGCAATTACTTTTAGTGCTTGCTGTTGTTGTTTTATCCTGGCCTAGCAAAAAGCAAGAAAATCTTGAGCCAACGATAAATTCTAGTGGGTGAACGGAGTGTACTTTCCCTTTGTTTTTTATCTTTCTGCTTACGTTAGTTGCTCTCTTCCCTGCCCTTCACGCTCCTTGCTGTTGAAGTCGGTTTGTGGAAGTAGCCGTAAAATGTATTTCTCCTTGGAGACTTTTTTTGCCCAGGGGAACATTGAATGCAGGACTGACAATGAGAGCTTTCTTGTACATTTGGGTAAAAGCATTATTGGGAATCCCTCTGGTTTTTGGTTTGTAATACAATGTAGTTTAGTATACCTTGCAGTGAAATATTTATATAAATGTCGTCAATAATGCGACACACATTTTGTACACTTGCTTCCACAGACAAAAATAGCTTGTACTGATGTTGTATGAACCAGAAAATATAGAGTGTATCACAGTACAAGTTGGATAACAGCAATTAACATTTGCCACTGGAACTTGCTTACGTAGTCGCCGTGCCTATTTTAAGGTTCAACACCATGCAAGGTTGCGAAATAGTTGATCTCTGCATTTTGTGGATCTCTGGCAGTTTGGTGTGAGAAACAGGCGGTGCATGACTTTATGACCAACTGGTTCGTTTTCTATATTTTGTATGGAGAGTGTCCGGAGAATAATGGTAATGACAATTATTGGAACTAGTTTGCAGACCTTTGTCGTATTAATAGCGTTTAATGAGTAGTAAGGACCCTGTCCGTACACCACACACCAGACTAATGATACTTAAATAGAATTGCTGAGCTGTATTACACAGTTGAACAACGATGAGCGAACAGAACGGAAAAGTAGGAAACTAATAAAAATGAATTATTGTATCAACGAGGAAACACCATAGTTTTACCAGAGAAGGCCTGGCAGTATAGTCTCTAGTAATAAAAATAAGGCAGAATGATGTGTAAAAAAGAGTACATAGTTTTTATTACGGCTTTTACAAAAAAAACGCTGAGATAGCAGTATTGTTGGAGCTTTTATTGGAGAAGACACAAAAAGGTCACCGAACTGGACAAAATGATGCAATTAATCAATTAATATCTAGTACATGCTGAGATGGTATGAAATAATAACAGTAAATTTGAGGTCAAGTATATTTAATATCCTGGCATTTTGTCTCTAAATTTTATGCAAGACTTCCCCCGAGAGATTTATTTACTCCTTTTCTGTGTTCAGTTTCAGCGGAAGATATTAAATTTCGCATGCAAGTAGTATGCATTCATGCACTGCCAAACGAAAGTTGGAAAGTTATAAAAGCATCAAAATAGAAGATGTGTATAAAAAGTTGCAGCTTTAATTATTACTATTTTGCTATAAATGTTTTCACAGCTTGAACATGATGATGCTAGCGTAAAAATAAGTATTGTTTGCAATAGCCGGTGTATAGCCAAGTTTAGGATGTACATGCACAACTTTTTCTTACTTTCTCGTGGATTTATAGGTTGTTTATTAGTTGCCTGGCGTCGACTTGCACTTTTATTATTCCGTTTTCACTCTCTGTGTGTTGAAACATTAAGTGTTGTCATTATAACAAGAACGTAGTATCATGTTTATTAGGATTAGAGGATATGCCAGCCATAGTCCAGGCATCCAGTGTACCTATGTTCTAATGGCTAAGTGCATTTTGATGTAGCACCATGCGTCATTCAAGTTGCCGCATTAGTTTAAAGTGTAAAATAACTTTGTATATCCCCCTAACCTAAAACAAGTTAGCAACGGAAGTCCGAGGTTGAAATATTATCCGCAAAAGTGTCATTTTTAACATAATTTTTTTTACAAATGCAGTGGCAGCTCATAAAATTTGTACACAGTTTTTTCTAATGAGTTATAAATGGAGAAAAGTTTCACACAGTGACCAATGGTGTGGTGTGCTTACGCAAAGTTTTTTCCTGTATAAAAGAAGAGCGTTTACTCAAAACGGAAACTTGTACGGAATTCCGTTCACTGTTATTATTTACTCTATTTATAAATGTGGAATGCAAAATGTGCATGCTAATTAAATGTCTTGCTAAAAGATTTTGGGAGCCACTGAATGTTTCTGTATGATAGTGATTTTTAATTACCAAAGCATATTCTTAAAATAACTCTTAATTATGTCCTCCAACAATCGAGTCTCATTGCTAAAGAAAAACCTTTCAACAATAATCACAAACATTAGACTAAACAAGCAAATAAGCTAGTTCCTTCTAGTTTATTACCTCTTTGTTGACTATTTTGACCAAGACTTGCCGCTACCTTCCTTGACAGCAGCAAAGTTTGCGTAAGCAGAGGGTCACAAGGAAGGGAATAGATACGCTTGAATGTACTACCATTGTTCATATAATAAAGATGCGATGTTATTACGTCACGTGAGACAATACAACACGCATCCATACTTTTAGTGTCACAATGTCACAGAACTATTATGTTCTGTTGCGAAAAAGAACAATATGTGAGCAAATCATGATATTGATGCAATAATAGTATTCTGTGTCATTGTCTAGTTGTATTGCCAATGTATTTATCACCTGTTACTTTTTGGTTCCCTTGTGCTCACTTATAACGCATGATTGCTTGATTAAATATTGATCATGTCTTATTTGCTTAGGCATGTGTATGAACTTAAATATTTTCTATTTACTTGCCCTTACCGTTTACAGTTTAGACTTGTAAATATGATCATATCCTTAGGATAGTACCCTTGAGCTTATAGTAAAATTTAACTAAAATATAATTCAAAAATTGGCGTTTCAATCAGGGAAACTTGTTTTGCTTCAGTTGAAATTTTTCTCGTTAAACGACACTGCATTTATCATTCTTAATATCTTTAGCGGAAGCATTTATCCATCTCCCATATTGTTACTAAATATATTACGTGAATTTATGTACCGCAGTGTCGTACCATAAACTCTTTTGTTGCTTCACGTTGAAAACTTCGATATAACTGATACATGCTTATATATTAACTCATTCCAAAAAACGTGTCTGCTTCTTTTTATTCATCTCTAGGGAAGCATTCAATATGGCTGTTTGCACGGTATATTTCTCAGTATTGCCTGGTACTGAGCCCACTCAATTTGTAAAGCATGTTAATGGCTCCTATCTACTAATTTATCATTTTTAAGTAGATGCTTCAAAAATTATTCGTAATGAAGTTTTTTCTTCTTTACAAGTACGTATAAAAAGTTCATTTAATTTACACTACTTTTGACTTATTCTTGACAAAATTACTATTTTCGTCGGGAACTAATCCTTCAGAAAGAGCCAGGCAGAAATTAAGAAAGACGAAACATGTTTAAATATACTTACAATTCATCCAAAGTCATTAATTAATAATTAATAATTAATAATTAATGAAGTAACTTGTCTAAAACTTACAGTGTGTACTGTACTGGAAGAAATGGAGATTATTGATGAAGTTTGGAAAATTGAACGTTCATTCAGCGTGTAGTTAACCCAATTTTATTTTTCTCATTGAAGAAAAAAAAATTTAAACATAAAAAGTGAATAACTGTTGAATAGCAAATAAGTGCTAGACATATGCTCAAAAAAATTTCTTGTTTAAGAACTTGCTCTCTCTGCTCATTCTATGGGCAACTGCCAACTACTTTACTTTGGATTTCAATTGCGTTCAAATTCAATATGGAATGACAAAAGAAAGTAATGTAAATTCTGAAAACATCACAAAACAGTAAATGAGACGAGAAAGCGAGAGAAAAGGAAATGCTTTGAACGAAAACGGCGGAACTGATTTACTTTACGTCTTTGGCACTACCCCATTCATTCGCAGAAGAGGTAAATGGCGCCCTTTTCTCCTGAAATGCAAACCCGGTGTAGTATTTGTACTGCAAGAAATAAATTCTTTTCTGTCAGCTTATCTCTTCTCATAGAAAATCAACCACGGAATCCGGACAAACATATATCACGATAGTTAAACGTAGGATTT
Source organism: Callyntrura guangdongensis (assembly GCA_027744295.1). Taxonomy (NCBI): domain Eukaryota; kingdom Metazoa; phylum Arthropoda; class Collembola; order Entomobryomorpha; family Paronellidae; genus Callyntrura; species Callyntrura guangdongensis. The sequence continues at coordinate 5,689 of JAHZNB010007374.1, read as the reverse complement.
TGTTTATTACAGAGTTTGTTTGTGGTGTGTATACCTTGTGAAGTTGCTGAAGGGCTTTAGGAAGGAAATCATATGCCTACATAATTTATTCCCTGGCACAAGGTAAAGATGTTTCACTTGGCTCTCCTGATGCCACTGACGACGTAAAGTCTGAGACGATTTTGAAAAATTAGTAATGTAAACTACGTAGCTCGAGTGGTAAACCGACACTTTTTCAGATTTGTAATGTTTTGTACCTTCTGCTTTAATCAAAAAATGAAAAAATGTCTTTATTACCTGTGCATCAACTGGAGAGCAAAAAAGGATGTCATCCTAAGCATTTAAAAAAGAGTGCATACTTACATGGTTATATGATAACCATAGTAAATTTAACCAAGCAATTTCAGCTTACGTAAGTCGGACATCACGTTGCTTTTATTGCCGCATTGTCCACAAAAGACCATGCAAAAGTATCACATTTCTGAATTTGGGGGTTTAGAAAGACCAGCGGAAAGTGGTGCAAGCATCATCAACTTTGCTTTATGAGTATGAAAAAATAGTAAAGTAACGTCGCTTTTTAAGTGAATTGAGCCAATGAATGCAGAGAAAACTTTAGGTGATAAAACTAAGTAGACAGATTTATGCAAATGGTATAAAATGGTCAATGTGTAATTGACCATTTCGCTGTGGTTACGCATGAGTAGGATAGAATAACATGACTGACTGTTCATGATATTTTCAGGATTGACCCGACGAAACAAAACACGGACGTCGTAAAGTAATATCCGGTCAGACCTTAAGTGTGATGATAGTAGTGGCCTAACAGCTGGTTTTTAGAGGACAATAAATATATATTGTATATTTAATACGTGATCTTGACTGTTTTCCTTTCTTTCTCTTCGGTACGTTGCGTTTCTTCCTGATTAATATGATACTGCTGGTGGTGGTGGTAGATGGCTGGATGTTTTGTACCTTAACATTTCGTTGGCTTGTGGCGATAATGGACACAGAAAAAGAAAATGTAAAAGTTTTACTTTCTTTATGTTTTCTGCAAGTGGAGAAAAGAAAGCGAGAAAGTGAGAGGCTGTATGGTAAAAGTTATCAGGATCAAAAAGGGGACAAGTTTATTTTCGTTGGCGACAAAAAACGTTGATATAGGGGCGCCATAACAGCAGTCATAAAAGAAAACTTTTTTGCCAGGTCGATTTAAGGAAAAGATGATACAAGTAGCGTGTAGCAAGGATATAAGTATAAACTGTGCCGTAAAATTCACTGGAACGGTAGAAAGCATGATGGGAGAAAACATATGTGGGGGATGAAGATGTCGCCTTCACACCAAAACCATCGTCACTCGTCTAATTGTGAAAAGTGAGGGCGACAAAATTTTAGTCATAAAAATGGAGACATATACGCTTGAAAAAGATATTGTGGTGATGTGAGCAAAGCGTTTAATTAGTTAATGAAGTGATGATATCTGCGACTTAACTTTTAGAAATAACCGATGACGTCATGTTTGAGATTTTGTTCCTGGAAAGCGCAATAAAGTGATGCAAACAAGAAGTGTTCTTGAAATATCGTACGACTTAGCAGAGCAGACGTATATTTTTTCATTATTATTTGCACACCTGACAATTATAGGGATTGGTGAGAAAGCTTTCATACCCGTTGAGTTTGAGTCACCTTGGGAAAATGCGGCACCATTTTTTTCTATCTGTGGAAAGCAATTCTAGAATGGCAGAATAAGCGAGTAATTCTACGCAGAATCATCACAACGTATGTTTGCAGAGTAATAAAGGATGAAAAAGAGCTGCACTGTGTTTACTTACCTACATGGCTTTGTGCTAATGCAATGGCAGGCAGAGGGGTGGTGTGAGAAGAATCTTCATCATCTCATCTGTTTCCTGTGCTTTCCTTACAACTTGAATGCCAGATGCTATTAGTATATTTCAGCAATATTAGCAAGACGAACAAGATCCATTATAAATAAATTGCTTCGAAATTTGAGAAATAGCCGTATTTAGTTATTGCAGTATCAGTTATCTCACAGCTTTGACAAAAATTACTGCTAATTATATTGCAATGTTGGGAACAAATTAGTGATTAGTATGGTAGTCATCACACTAGAAAGTAATAAGTATGGGAAAGTAAGCACTTGTCAGAAGCAGTCTCGTCATTCCCAGACATGATTATTATTATTATCGTCATCAGAGTCCTGGTCACATTCTATAGCATGAATCTTACTACTTTGCAAAAATAGGTTGCATGAGTGGAATGGTGCAATGGGAGAAGGATTAATGGTTTATACATCTTTAGCTGACTTTCTAGGGGGTAACGGTAATGATATAAGTAGATTCTATTATTTCTCATTTCATTTTTCTCACAAAGGCCGTTATTATAAATTGATATCTTTCTTCATACCTACCGCACGATTACGCTTCCAAAAGTCAAAATAACCCGAATCTAAAGTTTCGAAAACCGATTCACGTCATGTTTTAATGCAATAAGTGCTTGGTAGATACCCACCTATGCACTAACTGACAAAGTCAAGCTCAACAAATTTTCGTTGTCATTTTTGCAATTCGACGCTTCAATCACCAGAAAACTGATTCGAATTGTATATAAACTCGTTCCAAAAATTCTCTGAATACGCCGAGCAAACGCTGCCGTGCTTCCATAGATTTTTTTGAATACCTATGCATAATAGTAGATAGTCAGGCTATGTAGTTGGTTCCATAGCTGGGCATCCCACCGGTGCCCTATGGCCACCGGCCAACCTTGATCAGGCCACCGGCCACCAGTCAAAAGCCTGTGTAAAATGTAGCCTGTATTTTGAGGCCACCGACATATTTTAAGGCCACCAGACCACCGATTGAGTTTCTGGCTACTAGGTCACCAGCTGGGCCACGAAATTTTAGGCCACTACAAAGTACACCAAGGCCTGTCCTGCTATGAGTGGTTCCCTTCCCTAGTAGATAAACGCAACTAGCACTGGTACTTGTATACAAGACAAAAAAAGAAAGCGCTTCGCTGTTTCTTTTTTCTATTCTTCCCACCCGACTAATTCGACATTACTCTCATTTTAGCTGAAGCTGAGAAAATCATTAAAATGGAACTAATTTATGAATGAGTATCTTATCTTGACAACAAGCTGTACTAGTACTACTACGCTTCAGGCCTGCTGTTGGTGTTGACAGTGTGGTGAACTAAATACTGGAAATCTACGCTTCACTACTACGAACAAAGTGACAATGAACGAGTTAGTCAAGTAGAGGGAATGACGCCTTTAGTCTTCGCCAAAAACTCTAAAAGAATGCAAATTAGAATGGTACATATACTCAGTAGTCTAGACAGCAGGAGCACCGCGTAAGACAAAACGTTATACTATGTGTGACTTTAATATCATCAGTTTAAATGAGCCATCTTGCTAAAGGATGATAAACACAGTCCATGGGCAATAATATCTTGAATAATAATTTCATTAAAATATGTAAATAGAAAGTAAGGAGTAAGTTAATCAACGTTTTTACACTTGGCGTCCTCTTAATTTTTTATTGTTGTGTTGAATATTATTCCTACAGTGCGGATAGTCAATATACTCTGGCCATTCTGAGCACCAATGTGATAGTCAACTCGGAAGGGAACCTGACTTGGTTGAGCACAGCAATCTTCAAGAGCAGCTGTCAAATTAACGTGGAGTACTTCCCATTTGATGAGCAAAACTGCACAATGAAGTTTGCCAGTTGGACTTACGACGGATTCCAGGTAACATGATTTTGTGCTATTCTCGACGCACATACAAAACATTCAAAGTTGAATTGATTTAGGTAGCTCGTTTTCTCATCATCCATATTATCATTTATTCGCTTGGTAAAAGTTGCCGCATATGGAAAGCAGTCACTGCGACCTTGTGTTTCCAACCGCTTCGATATGGTTGTTGTCTCATTTTACTAGTTTTCGACTTTGCTCGTTCTACGCATTGTTACCCCTCATTACTATGCAAATACACATGAGCATCTTCTGTCTGCTGATCTAGTTACGTGGTGTTTGGGCCTTGGTACTTGAACATACATAAAGCGTAATTGTAGTGGTAAAAATTTAATGGTTGGTTGAGGAGACCTTGAAATAAGAGAACGAACTGTATAGTCAGAAAGGGTTATATACATAGTTTGAGCATTTGGGTTTTGTTGCCAAATCAATCCTTTCACCGATTCTTGCATCATGCCGCAGTTTTATGTAGCTGTGAATTACATCGAGAAATAGTCACATGAACATGACATCACTATCAACAACTGCATTTTTTAATTAGTATGCATGCACTGGAAACTTGTAATATGAATTTCTTTCCTTTTCCACGGTTCTGTTGTCGCTGTTCATTGACCGAAATGTTTAATTATATTTGCCCAAACTTGTTTGATCAATTTCACCGTAAACAAGTGTGGGCTGTAGTAAACAGGCAAAATTTGCTCGCACTTAGTTTAAACATTGAGCAATGGTGGTGGTTGTAAACATTTATTATTCGTTTGTACCACATTGCTTATTTATGACTATACGTGGGCATTTTCGAAAAGATTGGTTTGATTTTAAGAGTCTATATCTCATGATCACATTTCTTGCAAAAGCCATTGCACAATGTTTGGATAGAAGAGACTGGGAATTTTGGGATTTCTAATGACATGCCACATGAGAGCTGAGTTGGCTTTAGAGGAGAATGCTGACTGTCTACGTAAAAAACGACATTGCATTTTTCATGAGTTCAGCCATAGTGCAATGGTTTTGCAAGAAATGTGATGACGAGAAATAGACTCCTAAAATCGAATCAATCTTTGAATGAAAGTTCAAGGTTTCAACTAGTCGTTTGACAACAAACAGAAACAAAATAGGTTAAAATATTATCGTTATTTTCATTCGTTTTTATTTTTTAACTTTTATGTTACTAGGACGATTGCATTGTGCAACGTTTTCGAAATACTGCAAAATTTCAACCATTTGGTCCACAAATGAAGGAGCTATAGTGCTGCGTTTTCCACAAGGTTGGTATTGTTGTCAAGTGTTATATTGCTTTGACTACTGTTCTATACGGTTAATCTTTCATATTTCGTTCATATGTCCATGACTTGTGCATTGTTGAGTAATTGAAAGAGAACAATAGAACTGTCACCTGACAAACATTTCAAACAAAACTCTGTGTTAAGGATTGTTTTGAGAAGAAAACTATTAGAAACAGGTGCGTTGTGTGGCTCATTAGGGAAAATCAAGGTACAAAAGAGCGTGTCTTTCTCTTTCAACGTTTACTGGACCTGCCCCACTTTCTCGTGTTTGTTCCGTTTCTAGATAACAATATCACGTATTATCTGTATGTTCTGTTCTTGTTAGCAGAACATGCTATTTTTTATGACAAAGCAATAACAAGAATTATACATAATCACCATTAGGAAACATTGTACTTGAAGTATTTCCAAGTTGCCCCCCATAATTGTTATACGATCTTTCCATTGGTTACAAATTTAAATTATTGTTGAGCACATTTTTTTACTGCATTTTAAATTTTTTATACTGCGTTCAAAGAACCGTACACGAACATCAATTTATTATTAGTTGATAGCATACATTAGTTAAAGAACAATAATCATTAATTTTGCCTTGAAATTTAATGTATATACGTAGAGGTTATCAAAATTATTGACGTCTCTTCGTTTAGCCATATCTCTTG